>CM037637.1:35490697-35516569 GCA_015227895.2 Colaptes auratus
CCCTCTCTGCCAAGCTCAACTTCCTGGGTGGGCACCCGGGGGGCGCTCGGGGGGCTGCGGAGGGCACTTCTGGGGCACTTGGGGGACAGTTAGAGGGCCGGGGGGGCCCTTCTGGGGCTGAGGGGGGCAGTGATGGGTCTAGGGGAGCACTTGGGGAGCAGTTATGGGGCTGGGGGGGGCACTTAAGTGGCACCTGGGGGGACACCTGGGGGGCAGAGGGAGGCAGTTGTGGTGCTGGGGGGGGCACTTGTGGGGCACTCAGGGGCAGTTTTGGGGCTGGGAGGAGCAGTTAGGGGCCAGAGGGGACACTTGTGGGGCTGGGGGGTTTCCTGGGGGGCACTTGTGGGGCAGTTATGGGGCCGAGGGGGGCACTTGGGGGACTGGGGGGGTCATTTAGGGAGCCAGAGGGTCACTTGGGGGGCACTTTTGGGGCAAGAGCTGGGACTTGGGAGGCTGGGGGGCAGTTATTGGGCACTTGGGGGGCAGTTAGGGGGCCCTGGGGGGCACTTCTGGGGCTGAGGGGGGCAGTTATGGGGCTAGGAAGGGAACTTGGGTCACTTAGGGGGCTGGGAGGTACTTGGGGGCAGGAGGTGGCACTTGTGGGGGGGCTGGGTGGGATACTTGGGGGGCAGTTGTGGGGTTGGAGGGGCACTTGTGGGGCAGTTATGGGGCGGGGGGGCACACGGGGGACACTTGGGGGTCCCAGAGGTGCCCATTTAATGCCCCCCCCAATTTGTGCCCCCCAGAGATCAAGGTCGAGTACGTCCCCAAGCAAGGTGAGGAACTGCAGGGGGCGCTGGGAGGGCACGGGGGGCACAGGGGGGCACTGGTGGCAACTGGGTGCCCACTGGTGCCCCCCAGGATCCACCTGGTGCCACCCAGAAGGTCCTGGCGGTGGCACTTGGGTGCCTTTGGGCGCCGTGGGCAGCCCTGGGGTGGCACTTGGCTGCCTTTGGGCCCCGTGGGCATGGCGGGTGGCACGGGGGTGACGTGGGTGCCGCGGGTGCCCCCAGAGCCCCCCAAGATCCACCTGGACTGCTCGGGGAAGGCGACGGAGAACGTGCTGGTGGTGGTGGCAGGGAACAAGCTGCGCCTGGACGTGCCCATCAGCGGCGAGCCCGCGCCCACCGTCACCTGGATGAAGGGTGGCGAGGTGCCGCTGCCCCCCGCTGCCCCCTTCCCTTCAGTGTCCCCTTGGTGTCCCCCTGCTGCCCCATTCCCTTCAGTGTCCCCTTGGTGTCCCCCCGGGCCCCTTCCCTTCAGTGTCCCCCTTGGTGTCCCCCCCTGCTGCCCCATTCCCTTCTTGTCCCCTTGTGTCCCCCCTGCTGCCCCCTTCCCTTCAGTGTCCCCTTGGTGTCCCCCCGCTGCCCCCTTCCCTTCAGTGTCCCCTTGGTGTCCCCCGCTGCCCCCATTCCCTTCAGTGTCCCCTTGGTGTCCCCCTGCTGCCCCCTTCCCTTCAGTGTCCCCTTGGTGTCCCCCTGCTGCCCCATTCCCTTCAGTGTCCCCTTGGTGTCCCCCCGCTGCCCCCTTCCCTTCAGTGTCCCCTTGGTGTCCCCCTGGTGTCCCCAGGAGCTCAGTGCCACCGAGGGCAGGACCAGGCTGCAGCAGGACCCTTGGTGTCCCCGGTGTCCCCAACCCCCCCCATGTCCCCTACCCTCCAGTGTCCCAAATGTCCCCAAACTCCCCTTGATGTCCCCAAGCCCCCAGTGTCCCTCATGTCCCCCTCCTCCCCAGTGTCCCCTTGACGTCCCCAGTGTGTCTCCACTTGGTGTCCCCTGGGTGCCCCCAGGGGCTCCGCGTGCCCTGAGCCTGGCCAGCGTCCCCAATGCCCCCCCCGTGCGTCCCCAGGAGTTCAGTGCCACCGAGGGCAGGGCCAGGCTGGAGCAGAAGCCGGACCTGAGCAGCTTTGTCATCGAGAGCGCTGAGCGCAGCGACGAAGCCACCTACACCATCAAGGTCACCAACCCCGTGGGGGAGGACAGTGCCACCATCCAGCTGAAGGTCGTGGGTGCGTGGGGACGGGCTGGGGACACTGGGACGGGCTGGGGACACTGGGGCACGGGCTGGGGACGGGCTGGGGACACTGGGCACGGGCTGGGGACACTGGGGACGGGCTGGGGACGGGCTGGGGACGGGCTGGGGAGATGGGAGGGGGTTTAGGGGGGACTGGGGACAGGGGGACCGATCAGGGGGGGACAGGGGACAAGGGAACAGAGGGGAGGGGACAGGAGCAACAAGGGAGAGGGAGGGGGCCGGGGGGTGAAGGTGGTGGCCGTGCAGGCTGTCCCCATGTCCCCTCCTGTCCCCTGTGTCCCCCCAGACGTCCCTGACCCCCCCGAGGCCGTGAGGGTGACCTCGGTGGGGGAGGATTGGGCGGTGCTGGAGTGGCAGCCCCCAGCCTACGACGGGGGACAGCCGTTGACAGGTGGGGACACAGGGACCCTGTGCCAGCTCTGCCACCCTTGTGCCCTCCTGTGTGCCCTTCTGTCCCCTGCTCCCCACTGTGCCACCTCCTGTGTCCCCTTCTTTCCCCTTTGCCACCTTCTGTGTCACCTTCTGTCCCCTGTCCCCTCCTGTGTCCCCAATCTCCTCATGCCCCCAGCTGACCCCAGCCCTCCCCACCATGTCCCCAGTGATGTCCCCAGGTGTCCCCATCCCAGATCTCCCCTCATGTCCCCATCCCAGTGTCCCTATCTCAGTGTCCCCAGCTGGCCCCAATGATGTCCCCAGTTGCCCCCAGCTATCCTCAGTGATGTCCCCAATGTCCCCAGCTGCCTCCAGTGCTGTCCCCAGTGTCCCCAGCTGCCTCCAGTGCTGTCCCCAATGTCCCCAACTGCCTCCAATGCTGTCCCCACTGCTGTCCCCAATGTCCCCAACTGCCTCCAATGCTGTCCCCAATGCTGTCCCCAATGTCCCCAATTGCCTCCAATGCTGTCCCCAATGATGTCCCCAACTGGCCCCAGTGATGTCCCCAATGTTCCCAACTGCCTCCAATGATGTCCCCAATGTCCCCAACTGCCCCCAATGCTGGCCCAATGATGTCCCCAACTGGCCTCAGTGATGTCCCCAATGTCCCCAACTGCCTCCAATGCTGTCCCCAATGATGTCCCCAACTGGCCTCAGTGATGTCCCCAATGTCCCCAACTGCCTCCAATGCTGTCCCCAACGTTCCCAACTGGCCCCACTGTCCCCAATGTCCCCAACTGCCTCCAATGCTGTCCCCAACTGGCCCCAATGTCCTCAATGTCCCCAACTGCCTCCAATGCTGTCCCCAACTGGCCCCAATGTCCTCAATGTCCCCAACTGCCTCCAATGCTGTCCCCACTGGCCCCAGTCCTCCCTTCCCCAACTGCCCCAAATGGCCCCCCCCCCCCCCCCCCCCACTGCCTCCAATGCTGTCCCCAACTGGCCCCAATGTCCTCAATGTCCCCAACTGCCTCCAATGCTGTCCCCAATGTCCCCATTGCCTCCAATGCTGTCCCCAACGTCCCCAACTGGCCCCAATGTCCCAAATTGCCTCCAATGCTGTCCCCAACGTCCCCAACTGGCCCCAATGGTGTCCCCAATGTCCCCAACTGGCCCCAATGTGTCCCCAGTGTCCCCAACTGCCTCCAATGCTGTCCCCAATGCTGTCCCCAACTGCCCCAATGGTGTCCCCAATGTCCCCAACTGGCCCCAATGATGTCCCCAGTGTCCCCAACTGCCTCCAATGCTGTCCCCAATGCTGTCCCCAATGTCCCCAACGTTCCCAACTGGCCCCAATGATGTCCCCAATGTCCCCAACGTTCCCAACTGGCCCCAATGCTGTCCCCAACTGGCCCCAATGCTGTCCCCAATGTCCCCAACGTTCCCAACTGGCCCCAATGATGCCCCCAAGTGGTCCAAATGCTGTCCCCACTGTCCCCACCTGGCCCCGGTGCTGTGCCCAGGCGCCCTCACGCGTGCCCCCCGCGGCCTGCGGCGGCGCCCCCCGTGTGCCCCCCAGGCTATCTGATCGAGAGGAAGAAGAAGGGCTCCATGAGGTGGATGAAGCTGAACTTCGAGGTGCTGCAGGCCACCATCTTCGAGGCGGGGCGCATGATCGAGGGCGTGCTCTACGAGATGAGGGTCTTCGCCGTCAACGCCATCGGCGTCTCCCAGCCCAGCCTCAACACCCAGCCCTTCATGCCCATAGGTGCCAGGGCGCTCCGCGGGGGTGGGAGGGGTCTCAAGAGCCCGGGGGAGGGCATCTCAAGGGGGGTGGGAGAGGTCTGAAGGGAGGTTGAAGGCAGCTGGAGAGGTTGGGAGCGGCCTAAAGGGGGCTGAAAGGCATCTCGAGAGGCTTGGAGAGGTCTCAAGGGAGCTTGAGGGCATCTCAAGGGAGTTGGGAAAGCTCTAAAGGGAGCTTGAGGGCTTCTAAAGGAGGCTTGGAGAGGTCCAAAGGGAGGTTGAGGGCATCTCAAGGGGGTTGGGAAAGCTCTAAAGGGAGCTTGAGGGCTTCTAAAGGAGGTTTGGAGAGGTCCAGAGGGAGCTTGAGGGCATCTCAAGGGGGTTGGGAGAGGTGTCTCAAGGGAGCTTGAAGGCATCTCAGGGGGGTCAGGAGGGTCTTGAGGGGTCCTGCACGAGATGAGTCTTCGCCGTCAATGCCGTCGGCGTCTCCCAGCCCTGTGTGCCCGTAGGTGCCAGGGGGCACGGGGTGGGGGCACTGGGGGGGGCGTTTGGAGGTATCTCAGGGGAGTTTGGGGAGGTCTAAAATGGGGTTGGAGACTTCTCAAGGGGGGTTGAGGGCATCTCAGGGGGGCTCAGAGCCATAGGCAGCACTGGGAGAGGCTGGCCAGGGGCTTGAGGTCATCTCGGGGGGTCTCGAGGGGGGGCTGGAGGGGCCTCAGGGGGGTTGGGAGGGGCTTTAGGGGGGGTCGGGAGTGGTCTTGATGGAATTTGAGGTCTTTTGGTGGGGGTCCCACAGGGGTTTTGGGGTCTCTGGTGTGTTTTGGGAAGGGGTTTTTGGGGGGGGGGGTTCTTGGGGTGCTCTTTTTTGGGGGGGGTCTCTGATGGATTCTGGGGGTCCCCCCACAGCCCCCACCAGCGAGCCCACCCACCTGGTGCTGGATGACGTCACGGACACCACAGCCACCCTCAAGTGGAGACCCCCGGGGCGGCTGGGGGCGGGGGGCATCGACGGCTACCTGGTGGAGTTCTGCAAGGAGGGGGGTCCGTGGGGGGTCCCTAAATTTATTGGGGGGTCCTGGATTCATCGGGGGGGGGGGGGGGTCCCAAGGGAGGGGAAGGGGCATTGGGTTGGGGGGGGGGGGGAAAGGGGGTAGGGGGGAAGTGAAATTTTGGGGGTCCCCTAAATGAAGTGGGGGTGGTCCTGGATTCATTGGGAGGGGTCTCAAAAGAGGGGACCCCTCCCCCCACCCCACTGCCCCCCAGCCCTCCCCCATGCCCCATAACACCCCCAACACCCTCCTGCCCCCAAGCCCTCCCCCACTGCCCCCCAAGCTTTCCTGCCCAGAGCCCCCCAACCCCTGCACTGCTTGCCCCCCAACTCCTTCCCCCCAACCCTTTCCCCATCCCCCCCACCCCCCCAGCCCCTTCCCCATCCTCCCTTCCCCTTTCAACCCTTCTCCACCTCCCCCTCTCTTGCCTCCTCCCCTCACCCCCAATGGCCCCCGACCCCTCCTGCCCCCATCCCCACTGCCCCCCAAATCCCTTCCCCATCACCCCCCAGCCCCTCCAGCCTCCCAAATCTCTTCCCCCTTGCCTCATGCCCACCCCCACTGCCCCCCACCCACTCCCACTGTCCCCAGTCGCTCCCGACCCCAACCCCTACCCCTCTGCCCCCTCAACCCCTTTCCCCACCCCCCCAAACCCTCCTGCCCCCACCCCTCACCCCTCGTGCCCCCCAAGCCCACTGCCCCCCAAACCCCTTCCCCGTTGGCCCCCTACCCCTCCTGCCCCACCCCCTCCTGCCCCCCCAAACCTTTTGCCCACTGGTCCAACCCCTCCTACCTCCAGCCCTCACCCTCCCAGCCCCCCAACCCCCTTTCCCATCACCACCCCACCCCCACTGCCCCCCAAACCCCTTCCCATCCCCCCACCCCTCCTGCTCCCCAACCCCCCCGTTGCCCCCCAAGTGCCTTCCCCACTGCCCCCCACCCATGCTGCCCCCCCCAAAGCCCCTTCCCCATCCCCCTTTTCCCCTTCAAACCCTTCCCCACCTCCCCCTCTCTCACCCCTTATCACCTTCCCCCTCCCCCAGAGGACACCTGGACCCCCGCCCACGAGGGGCTGGTGGAGCGCTGTGGGCTGACGGTCCGGGGGCTGCCCACGGGCGAGAAGCTTATCTTCAGGGTCCGGGGGGTCAACATCGCCGGCACGAGCCCCCCGGCCACGCTGGCCCAGCCCGTCACCATCCGGGAGATCGTCGGTGGGTGGGGGAGGGGCGGGGAGGCGCTGGGAGGGGCTGGGAGGCATCCAAAGGGGTTTGGAAGCGTCTGAAAGGGGGTTGGGGGCATCTCAAAGGGTCTGGGGGCATCTGGAGGGGGGATCGGGAGAGGCCTAGAAGGGGGCTCAGGACATCTAGAAGGGGCTTGGGGAGGGCTCCGGGGGTCTGAGGGCATCTCAGGGGCGTTGGTGGCATCTAAAGGGGGTTGGAAGGGTCTCAGGAGGGTCTGGAGGGGTCTCGGGGGGTGGGGAGGGGTCTCGAGGGGGTCTGGGACCACCTCTGTGCCCCCTCAGAGCGCCCCAAGATTCGGCTGCCCAGGCACCTGCGGCAGACCTACGTGAGGCAGGTCGGGGAGCAGGTGAACCTCGTGATCCCCTTCCAGGTAGGCTTGGGGGGCTGCCCCATGGATCTGTGGGGCTTGGGACAGCAGTTATGGGGTTCCGGGGAGGTCCCAGGGTCAGCTGTGGGGGCCTGGGGGTCTCAAAGGGGTTTTGGGAGGCACCTGGAGGTGGCAGACAGGTGCTAGATTTAAGGGGTGGTGAGGAACCAAGAGAGCTGTGGGGCTGCCCCATGGATCTGTGGGGCTGGGTGCAGCAGTTATGGGGTCTGGGGGGATCCTGGGGTGCGTTAGGGGGAGCTGAGGGGTCTGGGGTCACTTATGGGGGCTTGGGGGGGTCAATGGGGTGGTCCTAGAGGTGGTGGACAGGCCTCAGCCCCAGGGGTGGTGAGGAACCAAGGGAGCTGTGGGCTGCCCCACAGATCTATTGGGCTGGGGGCAGCAGTTATGAGGTCTGGGGAGGGGTCCTGAGGTCAGTTGTGGGGGGATGGAGTCTCCCAAAGCAATTTTCCATACTGGGAGCACTGGGAGCTTACTGGGAGTGGGGTTTTGGTGCTCCCCCCAGCCCCACAGCACTATGGGGCAGCCCCATAGGGAGAGTTCCCAGCCCCACAGCTCCTAGGGGCCCATTCCCATTGCATGGCAGCAGTAGACACTGGGATGAGCCCTGCTGGGAGCTTACTGGGAGTGGGGTTGTGGGCGCCCCCGGCCCCACAGCACAATGGGGCAGCCCCACAGCTGGTTCCCCTTCATTTTTGGGGGGCAGGGCAAGCCCAGGCCGGTGGTGACATGGAGCAAGGAGGGCTCGGAGCAGCTGGGGGGGGAGATCCAGGTCCGGAACTCGGCCTCCGACTCGGTGTTCTTCATCCGCTCGGCCGCCCGCAGCCACTCCGGGCTCTACCGCATGACCCTGCAGATCGAGAACCTCACCGACGAGGCCGAGCTGCGCCTGCGCATCGTGGGTGAGCGCCAGGGGGCGCTGGCAGGGGCTGGGAGGGCAGTGGGAGATGATTAGCTGCGGTTCCGTGTATGAGCGCTAGGGGGCGCTAGAGGGGAGGGAGGGCAGTGGGAGGGAGTGGCTGAGTGATCAGGATGAGCTGCAGTTCCGCGGGTGGGCACTAGGGGGCGCTGGAAGGGCCTGGGAGGGCAGTGGGAAGGAGAGGCTGAGTGATCAGGATGAGCTGCAGTTCCGCGGGTGGGCACTAGGGGGTGCAAAGGGGAGCTGGGAAGGAGTGACTGAGCTGCAGTTCTGCGGGTCGACGCTAGGGGGCACTGAGGGACCGAGAGGGCAGTGAGAGATTGGGCGAGCTGGGATTGGTCTGTGCTGGTCCGTACTGGTCTGTAGAGGTCCATATTGCTCTGTACTGGTCTATACTGGTTCATACAGGTCCATACTGGTCTGTACTGGTCTATAGAGGTCCATACTGGTCTGCACTGGTCCATACTGGTTTGTAGAGTTCCATACTGGTCTGTACCAGTCTATAGTGGTCTGTACTGGGCCATACTGGTCCATACTGGTCTGTAGAGTTCCATACTGGTCTGTACCAGTCTATAGTGGTCTGTACTGGGCCATACTGGTCCATACTGGTCTGTAGAGTTCCATACTGGTCTGTACCAGTCTATAGTGGTTCATACTGGTCCACACTGGTCTGTAGAGGTCTATACTGGTCCGTACTGGTCCATAATGATCTATAGAGGTCCATACTGGTCTGTACCAGTCTATAGCAGTCTGTGCTGGTCCATGCTGTTCTACACTGGTCCGGACTGGTGCGTACTGGTCCGGACTGGCGGGCTCTGGCGCAGAGCGCCCGGGGCCGCCGCGGGCAGTGCAGGTGAAGGAGGTTTGGGGCTTCAACGCTCTGCTGGAGTGGGAGGCGCCGGCCGACGACGGCAACGCCGAGATCACCGGTACAGCGTGGAGAAGGCTGACACCAGGAGCATGGTGAGACCCACAGTGACCCCCAAGTGACCCCCAAGTGAGCTACATCTCAGCCCTGAATCCACAAGTGGCCCTTAACTGTCTCTTAACCGAGCTACAGTGACCCACGAGTGATCCAGTGACCCCTAGCTGCCCCATAGCAGCCCACAAGAGGCCCACTGGGACCCATAGCAACCCATAGTCACCTGTAGAGAGCCATAGAGACCCATAGCAAACTTTGGAGACCCATAGCAACCTATAGAGAGCAATAGCGACCTATAGGGAGCCATACAGACCCATAGCAACCCATAGCGACCTATAGAGACCCATAGCAACCTTTGGAGACCCATAGTGACCCATAGGAACCCATAGAGACCCACAAGAGAACCA
This sequence comes from Colaptes auratus, assembly GCA_015227895.2. Classification (NCBI taxonomy): domain Eukaryota; kingdom Metazoa; phylum Chordata; class Aves; order Piciformes; family Picidae; genus Colaptes; species Colaptes auratus. Next base: position 35,499,770 of record CM037637.1, read on the forward strand.
CTGGGACCTACAGAGACCCACAGCAACCCATAGGGAGTCATAGAGAGCCATAGGAACCCACAGGGACCCATAGAGACCCATAGGAACATATAGAGACCCATAGAGACCTGTAGTGACCTATAGAGACCCATAGCGACCCCCTAGTGACCCATGGAGCACCAGAGGGATCCACAGGGGCCCATAGAGGGCCATAGCAATCTACAGAGACCTGTAGCAATGCATAGTGACCCATAGAGACCCTTAGGGACCCATAGGGACCCATAGCAAGTTATAGAGACCCACAGGGACCCATAGAAGCTTATAGAGAGCCATAGCAACCCATAGAGACCTATAGTGACCCATAGTGACCCATAGGCACCCCCTCCTCTCACTCCTAGGACCCCTCCCAGCCCTCCAGCTGCCCCCCAGCCCCTTTCTGCCCCCCCCATTGTGGTTCCGGGTGCTGACACCAGCTGTCCCAGCTGCCCCCCCAGCCCCTTTCTGCCCCCCCAGGAGTGGTTCCGGGTGCTGGGAGCACAGCAGGCTGCCCCCAGCCGCCCCCCCAGCCCCTTTCTGCCCCCCAGGAGTTTCCGGTGCTGGAGCACAGCAGCTGCCCCAGCTGCCCCCCCAGCCCTTTCTGCCCCCCCAGGAGTGGTTCCGGTGCTGGAGCACAGCAGGCTGCCCCCAGCTGCCCCCCCAGCCCTTTCTGCCCCCCCAGGAGTGGTTCCTGGTGCTGGAGCCAGCTGCTGCCCCCAGCTGCCCCCCAGCCCCTTTCTGCCCCCCCAGGAGTGGTTCCGGGTGCTGGAGCACAGCAGGCTGCCCCCAGCTGCCGCCCCCCAGCCCCTTCTGCCCCCCCAGAGTGGTTCCGGTGCTGGAGCACAGCAGGCTGCCCCCAGCCCCCCCCGCCCCTTTCTGCCCCCCCAGGAGTGGTTCCGGGTGCTGGAGCACAGCAGGCTGCCCCCAGCCGCCCCCCCAGCCCCTTTCTGCCCCCCCAGGAGTGGTTCCGGGTGCTGGAGCACAGCAGGCTGCCCCCAGCTGCCCCCCCAGCCCCTTTCTGCCCCCCCCGGAGTGGTTCCGGGTGCTGGAGCACAGCAGGCTGCCCCCAGCCGCCCCCCCAGCCCCTTTCTGCCCCCCCAGGAGTGGTTCCGGGTGCTGGAGCACAGCAGGCTGCCCCCAGCTGCCCCCCCAGCCCCTTTCTGCCCCCCAGGAGTGGTTCCGGGTGCTGGAGCACAGCAGGCTGCCCCCAGCTGCCCCCCCAGCCCCTTTCTGCCCCCCCAGGAGTGGTTCCGGGTGCTGGAGCACAGCAGGCTGCCTCGCTGCACGGTCTCGGAGCTGGTGCTGGGCAATGAGTATCTGTTCCGGGTCTACAGCCACAACATGGTTGGGGCCAGCGAGACCCCCGGGGTCTCCTCCAACACCGCCAAGATCCCGCGGGCAGGTGCGGGGGGAGCCCCGGGAAGGGGTCCTGAAAGGGTCTGGGGGGATCCTGGAGGGTTTGGGGGGGGGCTGGAGTGGGCTAGGGGGGGAGCAAGCCCTGGTTTAGGGGTTCCGGAGGTGTCTGGGGAGGGGTCTTTAGGGGGTCCTATGGAGGTGTGGGGGTGTCCTACAGGGATCTGGGAGGGATCTGAGGGGTCTGGGGGGCGTGGGGGGTGTCTTTAGTGGGTCTGGGGGGGATTCGAGGGGTCCGGGGCGGTATCTAGGGGATACTAAGGGGTTTTGGGGGGAGTCCTGGGGGGGGCCTGAGGGGTCTTAGGGGATCTTTAGGGGGTTCTAAGGGGGTCTGGGGAGGATCTGAAGGGTCTGGGGGGGTCTTTAGGGGGTCCCGCGGGGGCTTGGGGGGATTTGATGAGCCTGGGGCGGGGTCCTGGAGGGGTCTGGGGGGGCTGGGGGAGGAGCAAGCCCTGGTTTGGGAGGGTCTGGGGGGTTTGCGGGGGGGGTGGTGTGTGTGAGGGGTCTGGGGGGGTCCTGGCGGGATCTGGGGGATCAGGGAAATTTGAGGGGGGGTCTTAAGGAAGTTTTGTGCCCCCTCCCCGCCCAGAGCTGAGGCTGAAGCCCCCCCAGTACCAGGAGCACGACTTCCGCTCTGCCCCCCAGTTCCTGACCCCCCTGGTGGACCGCAGCGCCGTGGCTGGGTACAGCACAGCCCTCAACTGCGCCGTCAGGGGGCACCCCAAGGTGAGGAGGGCTCCCCGAAACTCGGGGGGGTCCCCGAAATTGAGGGGGGGTCGCTAAAAGTCGAAGGGACCCCAGAGTAAGAGGGGAAAAGGAAAGGGGGAGGAAGGGAACCGCTGGGAGCAGCCTGAACGTTGGGGAGCCCCCAAAACTTGGGGGGGTTCTTGGGGGTCGCCAAAATTGGGGAGGGATCCCTAAAGCTGAGGAGGGGTCCCCAAAACTCACTGGGGGGGGTTCCCGGAATTGGGGGGGGGGGTCGTTAAAAGTCAGAGGGACCCTAAAGATGAAAGGGAGGGAAGGGAAGTGGGGAGGAAGGCACCTGCAAGGAGTAGCCCCAAAGTCGGGGGGCTCGGGGGGGTCCCCCAATTTTTCGGGGCCATCCCAAATTCTGGAGGGTTTTGGGGTGACCCTGGGCGGGTCCCCAGCGTTTTAGGCTCTCCCCAAAAGGAGATTTAGGGCTAGAAATTGAGGTCTGGGGTCTTCGCAGTGGGTTTGGGGTTGGCTTTGGGGCTGATTTTGGGGTCCCACAACTTAGGCGACCCCCCCCGCCCCTCCCCCCCCAGTATTTTGGAGTGCTGCTGAGGCTTTGAGGGTGACCCTGGGGGGTTCCCCACATTTTGGGCTCCCCCCAAAGGAGATTTGGGGCTAGAGATGGAGGTCTGGGGGGGGGGGGTCTTTGGAGTGGCCTTGGGCTGGGCTCGGGGTCGTCTTGAGGCCGAGTTTTGGGCCCCCCAACTTCAGCGACGCCCCCAAAGTTTTGGGGTGCAGCTGAGGGCCTGGGGGTGACCCTTGGGGGGCTCCCACCATTTGGGGCTCCCCTAGAAAGAAGGCTCGGGGCTAGAAATGGAGGTCTGGGGGTCTGCCGAGTGGGTTTGGGGTGGGGTTTGGGAGTGATTTTGGGGTCCCCCGGTTTGTTTCCCCCCCCATTTTTGGGGGTGCAGCTGAAGGTTCTGGGGTGTCCCTCCCGCAGCCCAAGGTGGTGTGGCTGAAGAACCAGGTGGCCATTGGGGAGGACCCCAGGTTCCTGGCCAGGCACAGCCAGGGCGTCCTGACGCTGCTGATCCGCAAGCCGGGACCCTTCGACGGCGGCGTCTACACCTGCAGGGCCAGCAACGAGCTGGGGGAGGCGCTGACCGAGTGCCGGCTGGAGATCAGGGGTGGGCAGGGGGGACCCCGAAACCGCCTGGGGGGCCCCAAATCATGGGGGGGCGTGGAAGTTGGGGAGGGGGCGATGAAAGGTGGGGGAGGGGAAGGGAGGGAAGGGAGGTTGCTGCGGCTCTTCAGAGGGAAGGAGGAAGTGGGATTTGGGGGGGCCGAGGGGGCCCCCAAAATTCGAGAGGGCCCTAAAGGTGAGGGGGGGTCCCTAAAATAGGGGAGGGGGTCCCCAAAATTGGAGGGGAGTCGTTGAAGCTGCGGAGGGGGTGATGAAATGTGGGGGAGGGGAACTGAGGGGAAGGGAGGTGACTGCGGGCTGGAGAGGGGCAGTGGCGGGGGGGGAGGAGGGAAGGGTTTGGGGGTCCCTGAAGTTTGGAGGCTCCTTGGGGGTCTGGGGGGGGGCCCAAAATCGGGGAGGAGGCCCTAAAATTGGGGGGGGCAGTTGAGGTTAGGTGCGGGACATTGAAACGGGGGAGGGGGCTGGAAGTTGAGGGTTGGGGGGAATTTGGGGGTCCCTTGGGGGGGGTCCCTAGGGGCCCGTGGGGATCCAAGGGGCCGGGGGGGTCGCAAGGGGCCCGGGGGGCCGATGGGGTGGGTGGGTGGCGGTTAGATGGGGGGGGGGGCGCGACTGCACCCACAGCCCCCCCCCCCCAATGTGAGGCTTTTCCTTCCCCCGCAGTGCCGCAGTGAGGAGGCAGCCGGAGGTGAGGGGGGAAGGGCTGTTAATTAGGGGGGGCTAATTAGGAGGAGGGAATTTTATTAGGGGTTGATTAATTGGGATGTTAATGCGGGGGGGGAGGGGCACATTTAGTAATTTGAGATGATCATTTGGGGGGGTTAATCAATTGGTAGTTAATTAACAGTTCATGACGTGGGCGGAATCATTAGGGCGTTAATATGGGGTCAATTAATCGGGCTGATTAATTTGGGTTAATTAACGGCGTTAATTGGCCGTTACGGTTCAATTCATTGGGCTGATTAATAGGGGGTTAATTAATTAGCAAACAAATTACTGTGGGGCAAATTAATTGTACCAATTAATAGGGGTTAATTAATTGGACTGATTAATGGAGGTTAATTAGTGGTTGAGTAGTGACTGGGCTGATTAATTAGGGGTTGCGTAATTAGTGGTTAATCATTATGTGTTAATGAAGGATTAACTAACTGTTCTGATTAATTAGGGATGAAACACTTATTGATTAACTAGGGTTAAGTATTTTGGCTGATTAATTTGGATTAATTAAAGGTTCATTAAGATTTAACAGCTCCAATTAATTTGGGGTTAATTAAATAGCCTTTGATTAGGAACCAATTAATTGGGCAGCTAAATGGGGGGAATAATTAGTGGTAAATTAGGGATAAGTAATTCTGGACTAATAAATTTGAATTAATTATTTTGGATTATTAATCGGGTTAATTAATGGGTTAATTAAGGTGGGTTAAATAATTGGGAGGTTAGTCAATGGGGCTAATTTGGGAGCTAATTAATAGCTAATTAGAGGGAACATGAGGGCTGATTCTCTGGGGAGGCTCCATTTAGGGGGGGTCAGGGTGAATTAATGAGGGGGGAGTCATTTGGGGGGGAAGAAGGGACTTAGGGCGCTAATTAATCAGGGGGAGTTAATTAGTGGGGGATTAATTAACCCTCCCTGTTTCCCCCTTCCCTTCCCTTCCAGGCTCAACATTGGGGGGGGCCCCAAATTGACCCTCCCAGAATAAATGGAAGGTTCCAGAACCACCTCTCTGAGTCTCATTGATTGGGGGGGAGGTGATCGATTAATTGGGGATTGGTTCATTGGGAGTTAGATTAACTGGGAGGAGGGAGGTGATTAATTGGGGCAATATAGCAGACATTTGGTGCCTGCAGCGCCCCCTGGTGGCAGCCAGGCGGTAACGACCAGCTGGGGAGACTGGGAAGGAGCTGGTCTGGGCTCCATTCCAGTTTGGGTACTGGTTTGGGCTCCAGTCCCAGGCTGGGAACTGGTTTGGGCTCCGGTCCCAGGCTGGGAACTGGTTTGGGCTCCAGTCCCAGGTTGGGAACTGGTTTGGGCTCCAGTCCCGATCTGGGAACTGGTTTGGGCTCCAGTCCTGGTTGGGAACTGGTTTGGGCTCCAGTCCCACGTGGGGAACTGGTTTGGGCTCAAGTCCATGTGGGGTGTGGTTTGGGCTCCAGTCCCAGGTTGGGAACTGGTTTGGGCTCCAGTCCCGGTCTGGGAACTGGTTTGGGCTCCGGTCCCAGGTTGGGAACTGGTTTGGGCTCCAGTCCCGGTCTGGGAACTGGTTTGGGCTCCAGTCCTGGTTGGGAACTGGTTTGGGCTCCAGTCCCACGTGGGGAACTGGTTGGGCTCAGTCCATGTGGGGTGTGGTTTGGGCTCCAGTCCCAGGTTGGGAACTGGTTTGGGCTCCAGTCCCGGTCTGGGAACTGGTTTGGGCTCCGGTCCCAGGTTGGGAAGTGGTTTGGGCTCCAGTCCATGTTGGGTGTGGTTTGGGCTCTGGTCCCGATTGGGAACTGGTTTGGGCTCCAGTCCCACGTTGGGAACTGGTTTTGGCTCCAGTCCAGGTTGGGTGCTGGTTTGGGCTCCAGTCCCAGGTTGGGAACTGGTTTGGGCTCCAGTCCCAGTTGGGAATTGGTTTGGGCTCCAGTCCCAGGTTGGGAACTGGTTTTGGGCTCCAGTCCCAGTTGGGAATTGGTTTGGGCTCCAGTCCCAGGTTGGGAGATGGTTTGGGGTCCAGTCCCAGGTTGGGAACTGGTTTGGGCTCCAGTCCCGGGTTGGGAGCTGGTTAGGGCTCCAGTCCCGGGTAGGGAGCTGGTTTGGGCTCCAGTCCCAGGTTGGGAGCTGGTTTGGGCTCCAGTCCCAGGTTGGGAACTGGTTTGGGCTCCAGTCCCGGGTTGGGAGCTGGTTTGGGCTCCGGTCCCAGGTTGGGAACTGGTTTGGGCTCCAGTCCCGGGTTGGGAACTGCTTTGGCCTCCGGTCCTGGGTTGGGAACTGCTTCGGGCTCCGGTCCCAGGTTGGGAACTGGTTTGGGCTCCGGTCCCAGGTTGGGAACTGGTTTGGGCTCCGGTCCCGATCTGGGAACTGGTTTGGGCACCAGTCCCTCTTGGGGAACTGGTTTGGGCTCCGCTCCCAGGTTGGGAACTGGTTTGGGCTCCGGTCCCAGGTTGGGAACTGGTTTGGGCTCCGGTCCCGATCTGGGAACTGGTTTGGGCTCCAGTCCCTCTTGGGAACTGGTTTGGGCTCCGGTCCCAGGTTGGGAACTGGTTTGGGCTCCAGTCCCAGGTTGGGAGCTGGTTTGGGCTCCGGTCCCAGGTTGGGAACTGGTTTGGGCTCCGGTCCCGATCTGGGAACTGGTTTGGGCTCCAGTCCCTCTTGGGGAACTGGTTTGGGCTCCGCTCCCAGGTTGGGTGCTGGTTTGGGCTCCAGTCCCGGTCTGGGAACTGGTTTGGGCTCCGGTCCCAGGTTGGGAACTGGTTTGGGCTCCGGTCCCAGGTTGGGAACTGGTTTGGGCTCCGGTCCCAGTTGGGAACTGGTTTGGGCTCCATCCCGGGTTGGGAACTGGTTTGGGCTCCGGTCCCGGGTTGGGAACTGGTTTGGGCTCCGGTCCCGGGTTGGGAACTGGTTTGGGCTCCGGTCCCGGGTTGGGAGCTGGTTTGGGCTCCGGTCCCGGGTTGGGAACTCGTTTGGGCTCCGGTCCCGATCTGGGAACTGGTTTGGGCTCCAGTCCCATGTGGGGAACTGGTTTGGCCTCCGGTCCCATGTGGGGAACTGGTTTGGGCTCCGGTCCCATGTGGGGAACTGGTTTGGGCTCCAGTCCATGTTGGGTGCTGGTTTGGGCTCCAGTCCCAGGTTGGGAGCTGCTTTGGGCTCCAGTCCAGGTTGGGAGCTGCTTTGGGCTCCAGTCCATGTTGGGAGCTGGTTTGGGCTCCGGTCCCGGGTTGGGAACTGGTTTGGGCTCCGGTCCCGGTCTGGGAACTGGTTTGGGCTCCAGTCCATGTTGGGTGCTGGTTTGGGCTCCAGTCCCAGGTTGGGAACTGGTTTTGGGCTCCAGTCCCGGTTGGGAACTGCTTTGGGCTCCAGTCCATGTTGGGAGCTGGTTTGGGCTCCGGTCCCAGGTTGGGAACTGGTTTGGGCTCCGGTCCCGGTTGGGAACTGGTTTGGGCTCCAGTCCCGGTTGGGAACTGGTTTGGGCTCCGGTCCCGATCTGGGAACTGGTTTGGGCTCCAGTCCCATGTGGGGAACTGGTTTGGCCTCCGGTCCCACGTGGGGAACTGGTTTGGGCTCCAGTCCCAGGTTGGGAACTGGTTTGGCCTCCAGTCCCACGTGGGGAACTGGTTTGGGCTCCGGTCCCACGTGGGGAACTGGTTTGGGCTCCAGTCCCAGGTTGGGAACTGCTTTGGGCTCCAGTCCATGTTGGGAGCTGGTTTGGGCTCCGGTCCCAGGTTGGGAACTGGTTTGGGCTCCGGTCCCGGTTGGGAACTGGTTTGGGCTCCAGTCCCGGTTGGGAACTGGTTTGGGCTCTGGTCCCAGGCTGGGAACTGGTTTGGGCTCCGGTCCCAGGCTGGGAACTGGTTTGGGCTCCGGTCCCGATCTGGGAACTGGTTTGGGCTCCAGTCCCACTTGGGGAACTGATTTGGGCTCCGCTCCCACGTTGGGTGCTGGTTTGGGCTCCAGTCCCAGGTTGGGAGCTGGTTTGGGCTCCAGTCCCGGTCTGGGAACTGGTTTGGGCTCCAGTCCCAGGTTGGGAACTGGTCTGGGCTCCGGTCCCAGGTTGGGAACTGGTTTGGGCTCCGGTCCCAGGTTGGGAACTGGTTTGGGCTCCGGTCCCGGGTTGGGAACTGGTTTGGGCTCCACTTTGTGTCTCCACATCCCTGACCTTCTCCCAGGTGGTTTCAGTTTGCTTCCAGCTGCAGACCTGGAGGTGACAGTGCAGCTTTTTGGGGTGTAAAATGGGAACTTTGGGGTTGCAAAGGAACTTTTTGGGGTCTGACTGAGGTTTTGGGGGGTTAAAAATTGATTTATTTGGGTTTGAAATGGAATTTTTTGGTGTTAAAACCTGACTTTTTGGTTAAAATTGGCTTCTCTGGGGGGTGAGAAGGAGATGTCCTGGGCAGGAAAAGGGATTTGGGGCTTAGGAAGGCCTCTTCGGGGTGAAAAAGCAGCTTTTTGGTTAAGGATTTATTTTTTTCATGAAAAATGGTGGTTTTTAGGTTAAAAAGGGAGATTTTGGGGGGCCAAAAAGAGTTTTTGGGGTTAAAATTGGATTATTTTGGTTTAACAGGATTTTTGGGGGATTAAAAGTGAGCTTTGGGGGTGGGGTTAAAAAGGGAGGTTTTGGGGCATTAAAATGAGGTTTTTGGGGGTTAAAAAGCAATGGTTTTGGTTGAGAAATTTTTTTTTGTGGCAAAATTGGATATTTTTGGTTAAAAGGGGATTTCTTTGGGTACCAAAGATTTTTTTTGGGGGTAAAATTGGATTGTTTTGGTTTAAAAGGATTTTTGGGGGGGGGGTTAAAAGTGAGTTTTTGGGGGGTTCAAAGGGAGGGTTTGGGGCATTAAAAGTGAGGTTTTGAGGGCCTAAAAAGTGATGGTTTTGGTTAAGAATTTCTTTTTTGAGGTTAAATTGGATATTTTTGGTTAAAAGCGGATTTTTTTGGGGTATCAAAGAGGTTTTGGGGGTAAAATTGGTTATTTGGGGTCAAAAGGATTTTGGGGGGGTTAAAGGGAGTTTTTTTTTGGGGAGAGAGGGATTTTAGGGGGGTAAAACATTTTGGGGGGGGCTAAAAATGGGTTGGTTCGGTTAAGAATTTTTGGGGGGTTAAAATTTGATTGGTTTGGTTTAAAAGGATTTTTGGGGTGAAAAAGGGATTTTTTTGGTTAAGAATTTCTTTTTTGTGGTAAAATTGAATTTGTTGAAAAGGGGATTTTTTGGGGGGGTCAATAAGGGATTTTTTTTGAGGTAAAATTGGATTGTTTTGGTTTAAAAGGATTTGGGGGGTTAAGAAGGGAGGTTTTTGGTTAAGAAATTCTTTTTTGAGGTAAAATTGATACTTTTGGTTAAAAGGGGATTTTTATGGGTATCAAAGAGGTTTTGGGGGTGAAATTGGATTATTTTGGTTTAAAAGGATTTTGGGGGGGGTTAAAAGTGAGGTTTTGGGGGGGGCTCAAAAGGAAGGGTTTGGGGCATTAAAAGTGAGGTTTTGAGGGCCTAAAAAGTGATGGTTTTGGTTAAGAATTTCTTTTTTGAGGTAAAATTGGATATTTTTGGTTAAAAGGGGATTTTAACCAAAATCAAAGATTATTTTTGGGGGAAAATGGGATTATTTTGGTTTAAAAAGGTATTTTGGGGGGGTTAAAAGGGGAGGGTTTGGGGGGTTAAAATTATTTTGGGGGGTTAAGGAATTTTTTTTGGGGGGGGTTTAAAAAAATCTCTTTTTGAGATTAGAAAGGGATTTTGGGGGGTTAAAATGGACTTTGTTTTAAAAGGGATTTGGGGGGGGTTTAAAAATGAGCTTTTTGGGGGTGAAAAAGAGATTTTTGATTTGAAAAGGATTTTGGGGGGGCTAAAGAGGGATTTTTGGAGTTTAAAAAGAGTTTTTTGGGTTAAAAATTATCTTGTTTAAAAGGATTTTGGGGTTAGAAAGAGCTTTTTGGGGTTAAAAAGAGAATTTTTTTTGGTTTAAATAGGGATTTTGGGGGTTAAAAAGTGAATTTTTTTGGGGGGGAGGTTAAAAGGATTTGTGGGTTAAAAAGGGTTTTTATGGGGTGGCTTAAAATTGGAATGTTTTGGGTTGAAAAGGAGTTTTGGGGTTAAAAGTCATTTTGGGGGTTAAAAAAATCAACTGCTTTTTGGTTCAAAAAGATGTTTTGGCTCAACAGGGATTTTGGGGGGGGTTAAAATGTTTTGGTGTTTTTGCTGTTCGGAAGGGATTTTGGGGTTAAAAGGGGATTGGTTGGTTCCAAAATGGAGAGGGGTTGGTTTTGGTTTTGGTTTTGGCTTCCAAAAGGGAACCTTTGTGACCTTGCTGCCTTTTTCTTGCTCTCTCAGCGACATTTTGGGGCGGGAGGAACCATTTTGGGCCACTCGGAGCCTCCCAGCTGGCCTTTTCCTGACGGATTTTTGGGGCCCAATCCCTCGATTTGCTGCAAAACCCCTGCAGCCTCGCTGCCGAGCTCCTGCCAGAAGCAGCAGGTTTGGTCAATTTCCACTTCAATTCCTTGCTCCAACCTCTGCTTCCCCCCCACTCCCCCTTCCCCCTTCCCCCCCCTCCCCCTCCCCTCCCCCCCTCCCCCTTCTTTATTTATTTGCTTTTCCCACTCAGCCTTTGTCCCTTCCCAGGATTCCTGAGGCCAGCTGGGAATCCTCCCTCTGCACCCGGAGTGACCAAAAAAAGGCTGAAATCACCCCAAACCCCCCTGGGGTTTATGTCCAAGGAGGAGGAGAGGTGAGGCAGGAGGGGGCCAGGAGGGACTTTCCCAGCCTGGGATGGGAGGAAACAGCCAAGAGAGGCCAATAGGAGGGGATGTGGGGGTGGGGGTGGGGTGAGTCGCCCCCAAAAGGGAGGTTTTGACCCCAAATGAGTGAGTTTAGACCCAAAATGTGCATCTTTAGACCCCCCACTAGGCTGATTTAGCCCCAAATGGGAGGTTTGAGCCCCCAGAAGGAGCCTTTTAGCCCCCAAATGGGTTGATTTAACCCAAAATTTGGAGGCTTGAGCCCCCAAAATGGAGGTTTTGGCCCCAAATGAGTTGGGTTTAGACCCAAAATCTGAGTTTTTAGGCCCCAAAGGGCAGTTTTTAGCCTGCAAGTGGGACTGAGCCCCCAAAAGGGAGATATTAGCCCCAAAATCGGTTGATTTAACCCCAAAATGGGAGGTTTGAGTCCCAAAATGGGTGAGTTTAACCCCAAAAATGGGACTTTTGAGCCCCCAAATGGAATCTTTTAGTCCCCAAATCGGTGGATTTAACCCCAAACTGGGGGAGTTTAACTCCAAAAGGGAAGGTTTATCCCCCAAATAGAGGATTTTAGCCCCAAGTGGAAGATTTTAGCCCCCAAATGGGAGATTTTAAGCCCCAACAGGGACTTCTGAGCCCCCCAAAGGGATATTTGGTTGATCTAACCCCTAAATTGGAGCTTTTGGCCTCCAAAGTGTGAGGTTTTAGCTCCAAAATATGACTGTTTAGCCCCAAAAGGCTGAGTTGGGTTCCAGGTGCCCAAAATGCTGATTTTTGGTAACTCCAAATTTCTGCTTTCTAAGGGCAGGATCCGGAGGGGCCCAGGGATGGAGGCAGCACAGGTAGGAGGCAGCCTCCCAGTATGGAGCCCCCCAAACCAGTTCCCAACTGGGACTGGAGCCCAAACCAGCTCCCAACTGGGACTGGAGCCCAAACCAGCTCCCAGCTGGGACTGGAGCCCAAACCAGCTCCCAGCTGGGACTGGAGCCCAAACCAGTTCCCAACCTGGACTGGAGCCCAAACCAGCTCCCAACTGGGACTGGAGCCCAAACCAGCTCCCAACTGGGACTGGAGCCCAAACCAAGTTCCAACCTGGGGCTGGCCCCAGTTGGTGTCACCTCCCCTGCTCTCTCCACAGCTCTTCCTCTTCCCCTTCTTCTTCCTCTTTCTCCTGGCTGGCCAAGGGTGGCCTGGAGGAGCTGCTGGTAGCCCCCTGGTGGCCGGAGGACCTCTGGAGTCGTCAGTGGTCTTGGTGAGGGAGACCTTGGTTGGGTGGTGGACACCAGTGTGGGTTCATTTAGGGATGATGATGGAGGTTGAGCCCTTAGAGGCCACTCATGGAGTTGCCATCATCTGAAGCCGATGGTGGAGGCTGAGACCTTGGAGGTGACCTCACCTGGGGTTGATAGTGGAGGTTGGGTCCTTGGAGGCCACTCATGGAGGTGACCTCACCTGTGGCTCGTGGTGGAGGTTGGGTCCTTGGTGGTGGCCTCATCTGAAGCTGGGGGTGGAGGCTGAGACCTTGGAGGCTACTCAGGGAGGTGTCCTCAGCTCGGGATGATGGTGGAGGCCACGTAGGGTGGTCCTCCTACAGGGCCAGGGTGGTCCTCCAGAGCTCCTCCCTCTGACGCCTCCACGCTGGTGGATCAAGGCAGGATCCATCCCCTTTGCCCCAAGCCTTGCCCACCCTCTCCCCGCACAGATGCCAGCACCCTCTCCAGGCAGCCTGCTGAGGTGCCCCCAGCACCTCCCTCCTACCTCCGGTGGGTGCCCTTCGAGGGGCAGCTGCCCCCCGATGCTGTCTCCAGCTGGAACCAGGAGGCTCAGAGGTTGGAGTTCGTTTGCTCCACCAGGGACCTGCACTGCAACACCGGAGCCTACGTCCCCCAGAGAGGTCCTCTCTGCTTCTACCCCTACTGGGGAGGGGAGAGGTCCACCAAGGACTTCCAGATCTTGGTCAACATCGGCGGCTTCGAGGCCCTGGAGTGGGTGGAGGACTCCTTCGGGGGGTGCCCGAGGGGGGGGTCGAAGGCTGCCCCTCCGTGGACATCTTTGTGGGGAGGAGCAAGTACGGCCTGGGCAAGGTCTCCAGGGAGCACAGAGCCCTCTTCGTGGTGGACCCCCAGGAGGGAGAGGAGCTTTGGTTCGCCTGGTACCAGGTCCTGGTGGTCAAGAAGGGCCCTGCAGAGATCACCCTCGGGGAGGTCCTCTACGACCTGGGGAGGGCGGTGGAGGACCCCCCCGAGGAGGTTACCCTGGGGAGCACCATCCTGAGGAACCAGGCTTGCCACAAGGCCAAACAGGTGGTCACCATGAGGGAGGACACCGAGGTGGAGCAGGACTGGCAGATAGACCAAAGGATCTTCGCCACCCTCCGGGGGGTCCTGGAGGTCTCTCCCCTGACCTTCAACGGCACCTCCTGGGAGGTCACCCCCGGGGCCACCTCCACCCTGCCCTGGGCGGGGGGAGCCAGCAGCAGCCTCTACGTCACTCAGAGCCTGGTGGTGGAGCAGGAGCTGGAGGCCCTCACGGCCTGCCGGGTGGCGGCGGAGGGGCGGCGCCGGCAGGTGCGCGTCCCCTTCAGCGCCACCCTGCGCCGGGACTTCGGCCACGGCCACCGGCACCGCGTGGCTGTCAGCGGCTGGGCGCGCGGCAGGGCCGTGGGGGGGCTCAGGGCCGGCTCAAGGGGTGCTGGCCGCTCCCTGCAGAGCCTCCCTGCCGGCGCTAGGGGGGGCTCGGCGGCACCCGGGGGGGCTTTGGGCGGCAAAGATCCGTGGAAGGTCCCCAGGTGGCTGATGGTGGTTGCTTCTCTGGGCCTCGAAAGCGGCATTGGAGGTCACCCATGGGGGGGCATCAGCTGGGGGCCATGGTGGAGGTTGGGTCCTTGGAGGCCACCCCTGGAGGTGACCTCCCTTGGAGGTCGTGGTGGAGGTTGGGTCCTTAGAAGCCACTCGTGGATGCTGGGTCCTTGGACGCCACTCATGGGGGTGACCTCAGCTGGGGGTCATGGTGGAGGCTGGAACCCTGGAGGCCTCCCTTGGAGGCTGTGTCCTTAGAGGCCACCCCTGGAGGTGACCTTCCTTGGAGGTCCTGGTGGAGGCTGAGACCTTGGAGGCCTCTCCTGGCTGTGGCCTCACCTCCAGCTGAGGTCTCTCCAGCCCCCTCCAGCCCCCCAGGGGTTAACCTCCGCACGTCCCCCCCACCCCCTCGAGTGACAGTGGCACTGACCAATCACTGCTTGAGGGGCTTAGCCCCGGCCCCTGGGTGCAGCTTTGGGAGCAGAGGTCATCTGGGGGTGTCCCTGAGACATGGTAGGGTCCTGAGGGGGTCCCAGGGGTCTGGGTGGGGGTCCCTAAAGGTTGGGGGGGGTCCTGGAGGGCTTTGGGGTCTTGGGGGTCTCAGGGTCTCTGGGGGTGTCCCTGAGGCCTTGGTGTTTCCCCAAAATTTGGGGGGGGTTGGGGTTCAGGAGGCCTTTGAAGGGTCCCTGGGCTCTCAGTGGGAGTCTTGGGGGGTCCCCAAAAAGCTGGGGGAGACCCCGGGGGTCTGGGTTGGGGGTTCAGGGTCTGGAGGGTCTCTAAGATCATGGGTAGGGGTCCCAGAAATTTGGGGGGGGAGGGGGGCAAGAGGCCTTTGAGGGGTCCCTGGGGTCTCAATGAAGGTCCTGGGGGGGTCTCCAAAAAGCTGGATGGGGGTCCAGGGGTTCTGCCCTGGGGGGTCCAGGAGGGCTTTGGGGGTCCCAGGGGTCTTGAGGGGGTCCTAAAAAGTTGGGGGTGAGGGTCCCGAGGGTCTGGGTTCAGGGTCTAGGGTCTGGGGGGGTCCCTGAGACTTTAGGGGGGGTCCCCAAAATTTGGGGGGTCATCCAGGAGGCCTTTGAGGGGTCCCTGGGCTCTGGGTACAGCCTCCAGTGCCCCCTTCTAGCACTCCCAGTGCCCCCCCAGTGCTCCCCAGCACTCCCAGTGCCTGCCCAGTGGCCCCTCAGTGCCCCCCCCCCAGTGCTCCCCAGCACTCCCAGTGCTTGCCCAGAGCCCCCTCAGTGCCCCCAAAGCTCCCACTGCCAAAGGTCACTGAGGTCAGCTGAGGTCATTTGAGGGCACTGAGGTCACTTAAGGTCAGCTGAGGACAGCTGAGGTCACCGAGGTCAGTTGGTGACCCCTGGGAGAGGTCCTGGTGGTTGGGGGATGGTCAAGAAACACCAAGAGGAGGCCAAAGAACCAAGGGAGGTTTAATGGGAAGGAGAAGCTGGGGTGGGGGTGGCCAGGAGGCAGCTGCTGGGTCAAGGCCCAGGGGAGGCCCTTGGCTGGGGTCCTCTTCAGCACTGTCCCATGGTCAGCCTCTGGGGTGCTGGCATGGAGCCACCAGCTCCACACCAACCTTCAGCCACCTGCACCCTCAGCCCTGTGGCATCTCCTCCAGGGTCAGATGTCCACCAGGGCCACCCCAACCCTCTCAGGTGTCCACCAGGGCCACCCCAACCACCCAAGATGGAAGGTCCCTTCCAGCCTAACCCCTTCTATCATCCCAACCTCAGCCTTCTCCCATGGTGGTCCTCCATCACCACCTCCTCCAACAGGACCAAACCTTCCTCCTCCTCTCCTTCCAACCTCAACCCCTCTCCAGGGTGGTCCTCCATCATCATCAACCAATCTAAACCTTCCTCGTCCCTTCCTTCCAGCCTCAACCCCCTCTCATGGTGGTCCTCCATCACCACCTCCTCCAACAGGACCAAACCTTTCTCCTCCTATCCTTCCAACCTCAGGCCCCTCTCCTGCTTGCCCTCCATCCCCACCTCCCCCCTCCCTCCCCCCCCTTGTCCCCGGTGGCCTCCCTGGCGTGGATCCTGCTGTGCCGAGCCAGGGAGGATTTGTTGCTGAAGCTCTTCCCGCAGCCAGGGCAGGAGAAAGGCCTCTCCCCGGTGTGGGACCTCTGGTGGACCCTCAGGTCGGCCAAGTACTTGAAGCTCTTGGGGCAGAGGCCGCAGGGGTAAGGCCTCTCCTGGGTGTGGGACCTCTGGTGCATGCTGAGGTTGGACTGCTGGCTGAAGCTCTTCCCGCAGCGGGGGCAGGGGTAGGGCCTCTCCCCGGTGTGGGACCTCAGGTGCTTGGTGAGGTCTGAGGGGTTGGTGAAGGTCTTGCTGCAGGAGCTGCAGGGGTAGGGCCTCTCCCCGGTGTGCAGCCGCCGGTGGGTGGTCAGGGTGGAGAGGTGGCCGAAGCTCTTCCCGCAGGAGCCGCAGCAGTAGGGCTTGAGGCCGCTGTGGGTCCTCTGGTGGGTCCTCAGGTGGGTCTGGCGGCCAAAGGTCTTCCCACACTGCCACAAGGGTAGGGACGGGGCTTGGGGGCCTCCCCCTTGGCCTCCAAGGGGTCCAGAGGAGGTTGGTTGAGGGGCTGGGAGCAGCTGGTGGCGTCTGGAGGGGGCTGAGGTGCACGGAGCTGTCGTCGTCTGCCCTGGAGGGGAGGGGGTGGAGGGTGGGATGTGGAAGTCTCCAGGGGGCTGGTGGCCGTGGCGGGACCTGGAGGGGAAGGAGAAGGTGATGCATGAGTTGGGTCCCCACAGAGGACCTCTGAGCTCACCACCCTTGGCCACCTCCCACCCCTGAGTGAAGGCCCAAAGGGGTGGCCTCTGGGGGGTCTTCAAGTGGGGCTGGTGGCCGAAGGTCTTCCCACACTGGCCACAAGGGTAGGGATGAAGCTCTGGGACCTCCTTCTTCGCCCAAGGGCTTTGGGTGGTCTCCAAGAGGTCCACTCCAAGACCTCCATCCTCAAGCATCTCCATGACTAAAGAGGTGGACATCTTCCAGCTTCCACTCTGTGATCTCCATCCTCCAACACCTCCAGGACTCAAGAGGTAGACACCTTCCAACTTCCACCCCATGTTCTTCATCCTCAAGCATCCCCATGACTCAAGAGGTGGCCACCTTCCACTCCAGGATCTCCATCCTTTAGCATCTCCAAGACTCAGGAGTTGGACATCCTCCACTCCATGATCTCCATCCCTCTCCAACACCTCCATGACTCCAGAGGTGGCCACCTTCCAGCTGAGGCCATCCC
>CM037637.1:35516579-35555435 GCA_015227895.2 Colaptes auratus
CCTTCCCTTTCCCCTCCCTTTCCCCCTTCCCTTTCCCCTCCCTTTCCCCCTTCCCTTCCCCTTCCCTTTCCCCTTCCCTTTCCCCTCCCTTTCC
The DNA here is from genome assembly GCA_015227895.2 of Colaptes auratus. Classification (NCBI taxonomy): domain Eukaryota; kingdom Metazoa; phylum Chordata; class Aves; order Piciformes; family Picidae; genus Colaptes; species Colaptes auratus. The sequence goes on from CM037637.1 coordinate 35,516,674, forward strand.
TCTCTCTTTCCCCCTCCCTTTCCCCTCCCTTCCTCCCTCTCTTTCCCCTCCCTTTCCCCTCCCCCTTTGATGATTCCTCCTCCATGAAGGCAGCAATGGGGATGCCCCCCGCAGCGACCCGAGTCGACACCCTCCTGGTGCCCATCCTCATCTCCAGCCTCTTGGATGGTTTCTGCTGCTACCTTTTCTGGGCCTTCCAGGTGGGAAGAACCTTTAGGTCCATCCTCCCTCAGGCTTGGGATGGGCTGGCTCCAGGTCGTGGTGCTGGACATGACCTTGCTCAACATCTTGATGGGTTCCAACCATGCCAGGTGAGGTCTATGGCCAAGACCTTCCTGATCCACAGATTCCTACCTCCATCTGGTGGAGGACTGAGGACCTCTGAGACCTTCAGAGGCCATCACAAAGGGCTAACAAGAGGAAGCAAAACCACAGCACTCATTAGGGAAACTTTTTAATGGAGGGATCTTCTGGATGGACCTTCTGGATGGAGAGACCTCCTTGATGGACCTTCTGAATGGATGAACCTTCTTGATGGACCCTCTTGATGGATGGACATTCTTGATGGACATTCTGGATGGAGGGACCTTCTAGGGGGACCTTCTTAATGGATGGACATTCTTGATGGACCTTCTTGATGAGTTTATGGCCAGGAGCCACTAAGATGTCCTCAGCTGACCCTGCAGCCACCTTGGGCAGTGGTGGCCTGGCCAGGGGCTGTGTCTTTGGGGCTTCAGGGGAAGCAGTTGGGACCCCAAGGTGGTAGAGAAGCCACCTTGGGTGGTTGGAGATGTAGTGAAGGTGACATTGAGTCAAGGGTCACCATCTTGGGCCAACTCCACCCTACCATGGCCATGAGGAGCTGGAACTCGTTGGGATTCTCTCCATGGATCTCCACCAGCACCTTGGAGCATTTCTCTGGAGGTCCAAGAGGTCCTCCTGGACATCTCTTCCTCTGCAGCTCTTGTGGTCTTCTAGCAGGGCATGAAGCTCTTCATCTTGGACAGCTGGAGTCGACCTCCTGCAAGGAAGAGATGGTGATGGGCCAAGAGGTCTTCTTAGACCATCTCTGAAGAGCAGTGATGGACCAGGAGGTCTTCTTGGACCATCTCTTACCAATGTGCAGGAGAAGATGTGCAGCCAAGACCAAAGCCAAGACGATGAAGACCACTGTGGCCAAGCTGATGGAGACCTCCAGCCCTGGAAGGAAGGAAGGAGATGGTGGTGAGGTGAAGCTCTTGGTCCCTCCAGGTCAAGGAATGGTAAAGCCAAGCCCCAGACTGTCCCCACTGTGTCCTGGGGAACCTGCAGGGCCAACACTGGGAAGGGAGCTCCAAGCCTTGGACCTCCACATCTTGGGACGTGGTCAACCCATGGATCTTGAGATATGGTCAACTGAAGGACCTCCAGGCCCTGGGACATGGTCAACCCATGGACCTCCAGGCCTTGGGACATGGTCAATCCATGGACCTCCAGGCCTTGGGACATGGTCAACCCATGGACCTCCAGGCCTTGGGACATGGTCAACCCATGGACCTCCAGGCCTTGGGATGTGGTCAACCCATGGACTTCCTGGTTTTGGGATAGGATCAGGTCATGGCCTCCAGGCCTTGTGACATGGTCAGCTCAGGATCTCCAGCTCCTGAGATATGATCAACCTAAGGACCTCCAGCTCTTGGGTATGGTCAGCCCATGGACCTCCAGGTCTTGGGAGGGTGAAGCACATCTCAGCTGCTTTGTGCTGAAGGTTTCCATTGGAAACCTCTTAATGAGGAGTTTCCACCTGCAGGGTGTGGCCAAGCTGAAGCTGGCACCATCCCTGGTGGCACCATCCCTGGTGGCACCATCCCTGGTGGCATCACCCCTGGTGGCACCACCCCTGGTGGCACCTTGGGGCTTGCAGAGGAGGATCTTTGGCTAAAGCTTGCTCCAGGAGCCCTCTGGGCACTGACCTGTGGCACAGCTCAGGGCCAGGGGTGGTGCTGATGTTCCTCTGGTGACCCTTCAGACCTAGACAACAACCATGGGGAGTAAAGGTCACCTCAGGACTGCCCCCTGGTGGCGGCCTTGGGGGTGGGGAAGGTGGGGTGGGGATGGTGAAGATGATGATGGGTATGGGGATGATGATGGTGACAATGACCCTGCTAGGACCAATGTCAACCAGGACCATCCTGCCCTGCCCTGGCCTTACTGGTCAAGACCCAACTGTGTGTGCCCTTGAGTCCACACAACCAGGACCAATCCCTTCTGAGCTTCCTCCAGGGCTGTCCCTGCCATGAGATGTCCCTGACCCCAGCAGGGTCAACCTCCCAGGACCTTCTCCACTCACCTGTGGTGGTCAGGAGCTGTGGGATGCTCAAGCTGGAGCTCAGGACCTGCCCAAGGCTGCTGCTGCGCTGGTAGCCGCAGGCGTAGCTGCCGCTGGTCTTGGTGGCCAGCTGGATGGGGAGGGTGGCACTGAAGTGGCCTCTCCTCATTGGCTTCTTCAGCAGCTCCACACCATCCTTGCAGAAGAAGATGTGGGTGATGGGGACCCTGGAGAAGACAAGGCAGTGGGCAAGGACCAGGTCACCTTCTTCGGCCCAGGAGATGTTGAGGAAGAGGCCTGGTGGGGGAAGGTCACCTGGAAGAGGCAAGAGATTTGGCCATGGTGTGGTGTGGAGATGGCCACTGGTCAGCCACGGACCTTCAGCTCTTCAGCCTCAGTGGTGACCTTCTGGCTGTTGTTTGGTGGAGGTCCCTCTTTGGACACCACCCAAAAGGTACAACCAAGGTGGACCTGGAGGGGTTCTGCCAAGCAGCACTCACCTGGAGAGCTGCAGGGCTCCAGCTCCTGCCCTCCAGCACCTGTGTGGGACAGCAGAAGGTGGTTGGGCTAGAAGAGGACACCTTGCAGAGGACCTCTCCTTGAGGTTGGAGAGGCAATGCTGAGGAGGTGTGGAGAGCTTCCTGCAGAGCTCCTCAGCATGGAGGAGGTCAGAGGTATCACAGCATCACCAAGGCTGGAAGAGACCTCAAAGGTCATTGAGTCCAACCTGTCACCACAGACCTCATGGCTAGACCATGGCACCAAGTGCCACGCCCAGTCCCCTCTTGAACACCTCCAGGGATGGTGACTCCACCACCTCCCTGGGCAGCACATCCCAATGGCGAATCACTCTCTCAGTGAAGAACTTTCTCCTCACCTCCAGCCTAAACTTCCCCTGGCACAGCTTGAGACCGTGTCCTCTTGTTCTGGTGCTGGTTGCTAGAGAGAAGAGACCAACCCCTTCCTGCCTACAACCACCCTTCAGGCAATTGTAGAGAGCAATGAGGTTGCCCCTGAGCCTCCTCTTCTCCAGGCTAAACAACCCCAGTCACCAGTGAGGAGCAGAAGGGACCTTTGGGTGATGCTTTGTCCCTTCCCACCCAGCCAGGGACATCCACACCAAGAGGACCAGCCCTGTGCGGGTGGATCAGAGCCTACAGAAGGCCCCAGGGACCTGCAGACCATCCAGAGGGCCTAATGGACCTTCAGACCCTCCAGAAAGCCCAAGGAACCTTCAGACCACACCTGAAGGCCCCATGGACCTCCAGACCCTCCAGAAGAGACCTTCACAACCTCCAGAAAGCCCAAAGAACCCTCAAAGCCTCCAGAAGGCCCAAAGGACCTTCAGAGCCTCCAGAAGAGCCTAATAGACTTTCACCACCTCCAGAAAGCCCAAGGAACCTTCAAACCTTCCAGAAGGTCCAATGGACCTTCAGACCCTCCAGAGGGCACAATGGACCTTCAGGTCATCCAGAAAGCCCAAGGGACCCTCAGACCCTCCAGAAGTCCCAAAGGCCATTCAGAGCTTCCAGAGGTCCCACCCTGTGTCTTCTGACTGTTGGACTCCTCAGAAATCCCTCCAGGAAGTCACAACTTTGGCTCCTGGCTGAGACCTCTCTCTGGAGACCTCCCAGGAAGGTCTCCTGAAGTCTACCCCACCTCATCCCGTGGACCATCTCCCCACTGGTGGACTCTCCAGCCACCCTCCCTGGCCACCTACCTGCCAAGCAGCCCAGCAGGACCAACCAGCATCTCAGCACCTTCATCTCCAAGCAGCTCTAAGCTCCTTGAGACCAAGCTGCAGGAGAAAAGAGGAAGCTGTGGTTGGGTTCTTCCCTCTGACTCATCTCCTGGGGCATGATCAAGCAGTGACCTTCTCAGGGAGGGTGGAGCTCCAGGACTGGGTTGATCAGGCAAAGGTGGTGGAGCTCCGGGGGCGGTGGAGCTCCGGGGTCGGTGGAGCTCCGGGGGCGGTGGAGCTCCGGGGGGCGGTGGAGCTCCGGGGGCGGTGGAGCTCCGGGGTCCGTGGAGCTCCGGGGACGGTGGAGCTCGGGGGTCGGTGGAGCTCCGGGGGCGGGTGGAGCTCCGGGGACTGTGGAGCTCGGGGTCGGGAGCTCCGGGGGCGGTGGAGCTCCGGGGGGGGAGCTCGGGGTCCGTGGAGCTCCGGGACGGTGGAGCTCGGGGTCGGTGGAGCTCCGGGGGCGGTGGAGCTCGGGGGTCGGTGGAGCTCCGGGGGCGGTGGAGCTCGGGGACGGTGGAGCTCGGGGGCGGTGGAGCTCCGGGGGCGGTGGAGCTCGGGGCGGTGGAGCTCCGGGGGCGGTGGAGCTCCAGGGACGGTGGAGCTCGGGGGACGGTGGAGCTCCGGGGACGGTGGAGCTCGGGTCTGTGGAGTCGGGGTCGGTGGAGCTCCGGGGGCGGTGGAGCTCCGGGGTCCGTGGAGCTCGGGGGTCGGTGGAGCTCCGGGGGCGGTGGAGCTCCGGGGTCCGTGGAGCTCCAGGGGCGGTGGAGCTCCGGGGTCCGTGGAGCTCCGGGGGCGGTGGAGCTCCGGGGACGTGGAGCTCCGGGGGCGGTGGAGCTCCGGGGCTGCACACCAGTCTGGTGTCTGCGGAACCCCAAGGTCAGGAGGAGTTGGGCAACTCCCAGCTCCTCAGTGACCTCGGGAGGATGTTGAGCAATTTGGGTCCAAGCCATGAAGGGCCTAAGACCCTCAGGGCTGAAGCTGTGGAGGACACTTGGTGGTGGGGACCTGGTTTCACCCCCCGGGAGATGCTGGCTCCCACGGGGGGTCACGAGGTCCAAGCCACCCCAGCCCCTGCCACTGAGGCCTGCCAGCTGCCTCCCTGGAGCCCTTCTCCCTCTGGGGCAGAGGCTGTTCTCGTCTGCTGGGAGCTGTCTCCCCCTCTGGGACGGATGTTCTCCATCTGTTGCCAGCTGACCTGGTGCCACAGAAAGTTCCCCAAGATCAAAACCCCCAAATCAGAGGGAAGAGCAGCAGGGCAGACATCCTGGTTGGGGTCTCTTACAGACATCCTGGTTGGGGTCTCTTACAGACATCCTGGTTGGGGTCTCTTACAGACCACCCAACCAGGAGGAAGATGCTGATGAAGCATTCTATAGGCAGCTGGAGGCTGTCTCAAGATCACCTGACCTCATTCTCATGGACGACTTCAACCTGCCTGATACCTGCTGGGATCTCAGCACAGCAGAGAGGAGACAGTCTGGGAGGTCCTTAGAGTGCATGGAGGACAGCTTCTTATCCCAGGTGCTGCGTGAACTACCAGGGGTAAGGCTCTGCTTGACCTCCTCTTCACCAGCAGGGAAGGGCTGGTGGGGATGTGGTGGCTGGAGGCTGGCTGGGGTGCAGTGACCAGGAGATCATTGAGTGTTCAATATGCAGCCAAGCTAAGAGGGGCAGCAACAAAACCTCCACTCTGGACTTCAGGCTACTCAAGGAACTGGCTCAGAAGGTTCCTTGGGAAACAGTCCTTAAAAACAAAGGGGTCTGGGAGGGCTGCACCTGCTTCAAGGCAGAACTCTTGAAGGCTCTGAGCAGGCTGTGCCAATGTGCTGGAGATGAGCCCCGGGACAGACGGCCTGGATGGGCAATGAGCTCCTAATAGAACTGAGGGAAAAAAAGAGGGTGTACCACCTTTGGAAGCGAGGGGAGGCAACCCATGGAATGCTTAGGGATGTTGCTAGGACGTGTAGGAAGAAAATGAAGGAGGCAAAAGCACATTTGGAGCTGAGACTGGCCTCTGCTGTGAAGGACAACAAAAAGTCCTTCTATAAATATATCAATAGCAAGAGGAAGGGCAAGGACAACCTCCACTCCTTGGTGGGCACGGAGGGGAACGCTGTAACAAAGGATGAGGAAAAGGCAGAGGGACTTAACACCTTCTTTGCCTCAATTTCAATAGCAGGACAGGTTGTCTGCAGGACAAGTGGCCTGCAGAGCTGGCAGAAGGAGCCAGGGAGCTGCATGGTTTCCCGCTGCTCCAGGAGGTAGTTAGAGCTCTCCTTAGCCGCTTGGATCCTCACAAGGCCATGGGACCGGATGGGATCCATCCTAGGGTGCTGAGAGCGCTGGCAGATGAGCTGGCCAAGCCGCTCTCCATCATTTTTCAGCAGTCCTGGCTCACTGGAGAGGTCCCAGAAGACTGGAAGCTGGCCAACGTGGTGCCCATCCACAAGAAGGGCCGGTTGGATGAGCCAGGGAATTCTAGGCCTGTCAGCCTGAGCTCAGTGCCAGGCAAGATTATGGAACAGGTCATCTTGAGTGCAGTCACACAGCACTTACAGGATGGCCAAGGGATCAGGCCCAGCCAGCATGGATTCAGGAAGGGCAGGTCCTGCCTGACCAACCTGATCTCCTTCTATGCCCAGGTGACTGCCTGGGGGATGTGGGGCAGGCTGTGGATGGAGTCTGCCTGGACCTCAGCAAAGCCTTTGACGCCGTCCCCCACAGCCAGCTCCTGGCCAAGCTGGCAGCCCATGGCTGGGGCAGCAGCACTCTGTGCTGGGTTAGGAACTGGCTGGAGGCTGAGCCCAGAGAGTGGTGGTGAATGGTGCCACAGCCACCTGGCAGCCAGGCACCAGTGGTGTCCCCCAGGGATCAGTGCTGGGCCCCATGCTCTTCAACATCTTTATTGATGATCTGGATGAGGGCACTGAGTCCATCAGCAGTGAGTTTGCAGATGACAGCAAGCTGGGGGCAGGAGTTGATCTGTTAGAGGTTAGGAGAGCTCTGCAGAGGGACCTCGACAGGCTGGACAGATAGGCAGAGTCCAAGGGCAGGAGACTGAACACATCCAAGTGCCAGGGGCTGCACATTGGCCACAGCAACCCCATGCAGTGCTACAGGCTGGGGTCAGAGTGGCTGAGAGCAGCCAGGCAGAGAGGGACCTGGGGGTGCTGGGTGATGGTAGGCTGAACACGAGCCAGCAGCATGCCCAGGGGGCCAAGAGGGCCAATGGCATTCTGGCCTGCAGCAGGAACAGTGTGGCCAGCAGGAGCAGGGAGCTCATCCTGCCTTGTTGCTCAGCACTGCTGAGGCCACACCTTGAGTCCTGTGTCCAGTTCTGGGCCCCTCAGTTTAGGAAAGATGTTGAGCTGCTGGAAGGTGTCCAGAGAAGGGCAACAAAGCTGGGGAGGGGTCTGGAGCACAGCCCTGGGAGGAGAGGCTGAGGGAGCTGGGGTTGCTTAGCCTGGAGAAGAGGAGGCTCAGGGGAGACCTTCTTGCTCTCTCCAACTACCTGAAGGGAGGTTGCAGCCATGTGGGAGTTGGTCTCTTCTCCCAGGCAGCCAGCACCAGAACAAGAGGACACAGTCTCAAGCTGTGCCAGGGGAGGTTTAGGTTGGATGTTAGGAAGAAGTTCTTCCCAGAGAGAGTTGTTGGCCATTGGGATGTGCTGCCCAGGGAGGTGGTGGAGTCACCATCCCTGGAGGTGTTTAGGAAGAGACTGGATGGGGTGCTTGGTGCCATGGTTTGGTTGATCAGATGGTGCTGGGGGAGAGGTTGGACTGCATGACCTCAAAGGTCTCTTCCAGCCTGGTCTATTCTATTCTATTCTATTCTATTCTATTCTATTCTATTCTATTCTATTCTATTCTATTCTATTCTATTCTATTCCATTCCATTCCATTCCATTCCATTCCATTCCATTCCAAGATTCAGTTGGTGGCAGCAGCCTCTGAGCCATCTGTTAATGGCAGCTACCCTCCTGCTCCTTTCAGTGTTCCTTCCTGCAACTAAGGGCACTGATGAAACACCTACCTGTGCCCCTGGCCCCTCAACCAGTTCTCACAGGGCCTTGAAGTCTTTTTGATTGCCTTAACACCTCTGGTTTCAGCCTCATCGCTCCCTAGCTGCACAGCTATCAAGGGAAGCAGTCAGAAGGCTGTGCCAGACCCAGCTGCCTGCTGGGCACGTCCCTGCCCCTGCCCCTGCCCGGGGAGGCAGCAGACTCCCCTGTGGGAAGGATCCGGCCAACACGTGGGGCCCTCTGCTCCCCTCAGGAGGGAGTCACCCTCCTCCCTCCTTCCTTGAGGGAACAAGTCCTGGTGTGGGAGGCAGGCTGTTTGGCAGCACCCCAGAGGGTGTCTCTTCTGCCATCTCATTCACCTCAGCCTCCTTTGCCCCACACTTGCTTTGCAAGGGCAGCTGGGGAGGTGAGGGGAGGCGTGAGGGGTTTACTTTGCCTCTCCTAACAGGGACCTGTATCCATTTCCTGCTGCATCTTGGGTCTCCTCCCTCTGCTAGGGGAGCCTGCAGAGCCTGCTTCCTCAAATCCAACTCCCTTTCACATTCCCTAACAGTCCTGAGTCTGGCAACATCCTCCTTCAGCTCAGCCACCAAGTTAAGCAGGCAATCGAGCTGCTCCGAGGGTCAGCTGCTGTGGGCACAGCAGAGCACCAGGGGCAGGAGGGCATCAGAGGGCAGTGGGCATGGGGATGGTTCCAGGCTGCCTGCTCCTGCTGGCATAGTGGCTCTGGAGGGTGAGGCTGAAGATGGGGAGGGAAAGGAGGAGGAGCAGCCCTTAAAAGGGAGCACAGAAATATTGTGAAGCTGCCAAATAATTCGCAAAGGGAAAAAGGAGGTTGGGGGAAGAGAAGGGAACTGAAGTGGGGACTGTCCCTGGGGGTTTCACTGGGGATTTCCCTTTCTGTTGGAGGTCCTGCCTGGTGGAGACATTTCCCAGCAGCTAAGAGAGACTAGCTCCTGGACTGCTAGACCTAAACAAGGGCAAGGCCCTTGAGCTGCAGGAAGATAAAAGACAGAGCTGCAGAGGAAGGACCCAAAGCAGCAGAGGGAGGGAGGACCCAAAGCTGCAGAGGGAGGGAGGACCCAAACATCAACCCCCTCAGACCCCAAAAGTGAACAGATTTTGGTGCCACCTCTCTCTCAGACCCCAAAGTGAGTTGATTTTAGTTCCACCTCCCTCTCAGACCCCCAAAGTGATTCCATTTTGGTGCCACCTTCCTCTGAGACCCCAAAGTGAATTGATTTTGGTGACACCTTCCTCTCAGCCCCAAAAAGCGATTCCAATTTGGTGCCACCTCTCTGTCTCAGACCCCAAAGTGAGTTGCCTTTGCTTCTACCTCTCTCAGCACCCAGTGTGATTCCATTTTGATGCCACCTCCCTCTGAGACCCCAAAGTGGGCTGATTTTGGTGCCACCTCCCTCTGAGACCCCAAAGTGGGCTGATTTTGGTGCCAACTCCCTCAGCTGTCCAACTTTCAGCCCCTTCTTCTCATCCTCCCCAGTGCCCTCAGGTGGTGCAGCAGCAGCTCTGGAGCTGCAGTGCCCAATCCTCCCCCAGCCCTACAGGAGGTGGAAGCTGCAATCACAGCAGCAATAAAGCACTCTGAGGGGCCAAGGTTCAGCTCAGACAGAGCCCAGAGGGAAGTCTCCCTGTCCTTAGTCTTCAGGTAAGACAATTCTACTTCTAAACAATTCTGCTCCTTAGATGCACGGAGGGAAGCCCCCTGGGCGCAGCTGCCGCGGCGCCGGCAGGGCTGGAGCTGGCTGCTGCGGGTGAGCCGGCAGGAGGCAGAGCTCTGCCTGGAAGCTCTGGCCTGGAGAGGTGGAAGAAAAGGCAATACCCACTTAAAAATCATCGGGGACCAGGGAAGGTTTGCTGTGAGACTGAGCTGTGCTGTGCCTCCCCAGCTCAGGAGCCAGATCAGGGAAGTACAGAATAATGGTCAGGGCTGGAAGGGACCTCAAGGAGCAGCCAGTGCCAACCCCCTGCCATGGGCAGGGACCCCTCGCACCACAGCAGGCTGCTCACAGCCACCTCCAGCCTGGCTGCAAACACCTCCAGGCAGGAGGCTGCCACCCCCTCCCTGGGCAGCCTGGGCCAGGCTCTCACCACCCTCCTGGGGAACAACTTCTTCCTCACAGCCAATCTCGATCTCCCCACTTCTGGTTTTGCTCCACCCCCCCAGTCCTGTCCCTCCCTGGCACCCTCAGAAGTCCCTCCCCAGCTTTCCTGGAGCCCCCTGCAGATGCTGGAAGGCCACCACAAGGTCTCCCTGGAGCCTTCTCCTCTCCAGCCTGAGCTCTCCCAGTCTGACCTCAGAGCAGAGCAGCTCCAGCCCTCTGCTCCTCCTCGTGGCCCTGCTCTGGACCCCTTCCAGCACCTTGCCAGGGGCTCCAGAGCTGGACACAGCTGCAGGTGTGGCCTCCCCAGAGGGGAGCAGAGAGGGAGAATCCCCTCCCTGGCCCTGCTCTGGCTGCAGCCCAGGCTCTGCTTGGCTCTCTGGGCTGCCAGTGCTCCCTGCTGGCTCCTGCTGAGCTTCTCCCCCAGCCCCCCCAGGGCCTTTCCTCCAGGGCTGCTCTCCAGCCAGTCCCTGCCCAGCCTCTAGCTGGAGGCCCTGTGCCTAGTGGAGTCCCTCGGGGGGCCCAGTGCTGCTCAAGATCTCCCTTAAGGGCCTGGCAGAGGGCACGGAGGGCACTGCCAGGCGGTGTGCTGAGGGCACCGAGCTGGCAGAGGGGCTGCCACACCCCTCCGGGCTGTGCTGCCCTCCAGTGAGGCTCAGCCAGGCTGGAGAGAGCTGGGCAGGGAGAAATGGAATGAAGGCCAACGAGGGCAGGGGCAGAGGCTGCCACCCGGGAAGGAACAGCCTCAGGGAGCAGGAGAGGTTGGGCACCGAGCTGCTGGAGAGCAGGAAAGGGCCGGGGGGGGGGGGGGGGGGAAGGTGCCCGGGAGCCAGCAGTGGTCCCTGGAGGGCAGGAAGGCCAAGGGCAGCCGGGGGGAGGTCAGAAGGGCTGTGGGCAGCAGGTCCAGAGAGGTTCTCCTGCGCCTCTGCCCTGCGGAGCCCACAGCCAGGATCCTCTCTCCAGTTCTGGGCCCTCGGGTCAGGAAGGACCTCAAGAGGGAAGTGCTGGAGAGAGAGCAGCCCAGAGCCACAGAAGTGGTGGAGGGAGAGGAAGGTCTTCCTCACAAGGAGAGCCTGAGGGAGCCCAGGAGCCAGAGTTCCACACAGGGGGTCAGAAGCTCAGAGCTCCACAGAAGTTTTCTTACCGAGGCGCCTCCGGAGCTGGGACTTGGCTGCAAAGGAAGAGCAGAGATGAGTGACCCTGACGGCAAAACCAGAGCAGAGGCATGAGAAGGGCATCAGAACCACATCTTTGCTGGGTCCTCGTGGGAGCACTCCCATGGGAGCTCCTCCTGCCCCTCTGCCCTGCCCCGCTGAGGCCACAGCCGGAATCCTGCCTCCAGTTCGGAGCTGCCCAGCTCCAGAGGGACAGGGAACTGGTGGGGAGAGTCCACCCGAGGGCCAAGAGGGTGCTGGAGGGACTGGGAGAGGTCTGGTGAGGGAAGGCTCCGAGCCCTGGGGCTGGAGAGTCTGGGGAGCGGCCCAGAGGGGATCTGCTCAATGGTTGCAGCTCTCTGAAGGCTGTGGGGCAGGAGGCCGGGGCCAGGCTCTGCTGAGTGGTGCCCAGGGGTAGGACAAAGGGCAAGGGGCACAAACTGGCAGCCAGGAGGTTCCAGCTGAGCAGGAGGAGAAACTTCTTTGCTGTGAGGCTGCTGGAGGCCTGGAGCAGGCTGCCCTGAGGGGTTGTGGAGGCTCCTGCTCTGGAGGCTTTCCAAACCCTTCTGGCTGTGCCCCTGTGTGGCCTCCCCTGGGTGGTTCTGCCCTGGCAGGGGGCTTGGACTGGATGATCTCCAGAGGTCCCTCCCAACCCCCAGCATGCTGGGGTTCTGTGGATGCATTCTGGCTTTGCATTTGCAGGACACAAGCAGGCTCAGGGTGATCAGGAGGCCTGGATCTCCATGGGTTCCTGCTTCTGGTGGCTGACAGCAATTCCCTTCCTGACTCTCCAGCACAGGTCCTGCCTGGCTGCAGGTACAGATGCTGCCACCTTGAATATAAAATGCAGAGGGCACCAAGCTGGGTGGGAGCTGGAGGGTTGGAGGCTGTGCAGAGGGACCTGGCCAGGCTGGAGCCATAGGATGAGGTCCCTGGGATGAGGCTCACCAAGGCCAAGGGCTGAGTCCTGCCCTTGGGGCACAACCACCCCAGGAAGGCTCCAGGCTGGGGGCAGAGGGGCTGGAAAGGGCCCAGCAGCAAAGGCCCTGGGGGTGCTGGGTGGCAGCAGCTGGAGCTGAGGCAGCAGTGCCCAGGGGGGCAAGGAGGGCAGCAGCAGCCTGGGCTGGAGCAGCACTGGTGTGGGCAGCAGCAGCAGGGCAGGGCTGGTGCCCCTGGGCTGGGCACAGCTTGAGTGCTGGGTTCAGGTTTGGGCTCCTGACCCCCAGAAGGACATTGAGGAGCTGGAGCAGGGCCAGAGAAGGGCAACAGAGCTGGGGAAGGGTCTGGAGAAGAGGGCTGGGGGGGTGAGGCTGGAGAGGAGGAGGCTGAGGGGAGAGCTCCTTGACCTCTGCAGCTCCCTGAGAGGAGGCTGCAGCCAGGTGGGGGCTGGGCTCTGCTCTCTGTTAAGAAGTGATAGGATGAGAAGAAATGGCCTCCAGCTGCCCCAGGGGAGGCTCAGGTTGGGTATTAAAAGAAACTTCTTCCTTGGGAGGGTTCTCCAAACCCTGGCACGAGCTTGCAGGGAAGCTGGTGGAGGCCCCAGCCCTGGATGTGCTCAGGAGATGTGTGGTCACGACGCCTGGGCAGCGCTCAGCGCCCTGGCACAGCGGCTGAGCAGCAGCCAGCCTGGTGCCCAGCTGGCCGAGAAGGCCAAAGGCATCCTGGCTGGCATTGGAAGTGCTGTGCCCAGTGGGAGCAAGAGCTCAGGCTCTGCTGCACCCAGGGAGGTCTGGACAGGCTGAGAGCTGGGGGGAGGAAGCCTCAGGAAGTTCAACCAGGACAAGGTCAGGGTCCTGCCTCTGGGGAGGAACAACAGCAGGCACCAGGGCGGGTTGGGAGCTGCCCTGCTGGAGAGCTGCTCCATGGAGAAAGACCTTGGGGTGCTGGTGGGCAGCAAGTTCTGCATGGCACAGCAAAGTGCCCTGGGGGCCAAGAGAGCCAAGGGGAGCCTGGGGGGCAGCAAGGAAAATGTGGCCAGCAGGGCTGGGGAGGTTCTGCTCCCCCTCTGCTCTGCCCTGCTGAGACCACTCCTGCAATCCTGTGCTCAGCTTGGGGGTCCCCAGTTCCAGAGAGACAGAGAGCTGCTGGGGAGAGCCCTGGGGAGAGCCAGGAGGATGCTTAGGGGCCTTGAGCATCTCCCCTGTGGAGAGAGGCTGAGAGCCCTGGGGCTGTTTGGTCTGGGGAGGAGAAGGCTGAGAGGGATCTGATCAACGCCTGTCAATAGCTGAGGGGTGAGGCAAGAGGCTGGGGCCAGGCTCTGCTGAGTGGTGCCCAGGGCCAGGCCAAGGGGCACAAACTGGCAGCCAGGAGGTTCCAGCTGAGCAGGAGGAGAAACTTCTTTGGTGTGAGGCTGCTGGAGCCTGGAGCAGGCTGCCCTGGGGGGTTGTGGAGTCTGCTGGTGTGGAGAGCTTCCAACCCCCCCGGATGCATTCCTGTGTGGCCTGCCCTGGGGGATGCTGCTCTGGCAGGGGGTTGGACTGGATGACCTCTGGAGGTCCCTTCCAGCCTCTGATGTTCTGTGGTGCTGTGGCTGTCCCCTGGTGCTCAGCTCTGGTGAGGCCACACCTGTGGGATTGTGTCCAGCTTTGGGCACCTCAATACAAGACAGATGTGGAAGGCAGAGGAGGGCAAGGAAGCTGGGAAGGGCCTGGAGAATAAATCTGATGGAGAGCAGCTGAGGGAGCTGGGGATGGTTAGTGTGAAGGAGAGGAGGCTGAGGGAGCCCTCCTGGCTCTCCACAGCTGCCTGCAAGGAGGCTGAGGGGAGTCTGGTGCTGGTCTCTTCTCCCAGGTAATTAGTGATGGGCCAAGGGGGAGCAGCCTCCAGCTGTGACTGGGTAGGTTTAGGCTGGACAGTAGGAAAAGGAGAGGTCAGGGGCTGGGATGTGCTGCCCAGGGAGGTGGTGGAGTCACCAGCCCTGGAGGTGTTCAGAGGTGCTCGGGGATGTGGCTTAGGGGTGACCTTTGCAGAGCAGGGCTCTGGGTTGGGCCTGGGGATCCTGAAGGTCTCTTCCCACCTGAATGTTACTTTCTGTGATCAAGTCCAACCCTTCTCCATCTCTACCCAGGCTGGGGCTAAGCCATGGCCCTCAGCACCACATCTCTGCAGCTTTGAACCCCCTCCAGGGCATTGGCCTCATCCTATCACCCCTTAACAGAGAGCAGAGCCCAGCCCCCACCGGGCTGCAGCCTCCTCTCAGGGAGCTGCAGAGGTCAAGGAGGTTTCCTCTCATCTTTCTCTTCTCCAGCCTCAACCCCCCCAGCTCTCTCCCCAGCCCTCTTCTCCAGACCCTTCCCCAGCTCTGTTGCCCTTCTCTGGCCCTGCTCCAGCTCCTCAATGTCCTTCTGGGGGTCAGGAGCCCAAACCTGAACCCCTCCAAGCCACCTCCCTGGGCAGCCTGATGGAAGCTGGGGGATGGACCATCAGCTGCCTCTTGGTCTCCCTCAGGTCAGTTGAAGAGCTCTCCTCACAGGAGCTCCGTCGTTGGGCTCATTGGGGACAGGGTCCTCCTGCCCTGCCACCTGCCAGGGGGTCTCAGCCCCGAGGGGGTCTCTGTCCAGTGGCTGTTCCAGAGAGGGCCTCAGCAAGTCACTGTGAGCAGCTACGGCGGACGGGCCGCGGAGCAGCCGGAGGAGAGCTACCGAGGCAGAGCTGAGCTCTTCCACAGCCAGCTGCGGGCTGGCAACCTCTCTCTGCTCCTGAAGGACATCCAGAGCTCTGACCAGGGCCTTTACAGCTGCCTGATCTCCTCCAGTGGGGCACAGCAGCGAGCCTTGGTCCAGCTGCAGGTGGCAGGTGAGTGGCAGCTCTGTGTTCAGAGGTGGAGTTGGCCAGGACCACAGAGCCATGGAGTAGAGAATCATTTAACCACAGACCCACAGAACCAGAGAGCAACAGGATCTAAAATCACAGAATCAGAGAATCACAAAGCCACAGAATTATAGAACCACAGAATGTTCTGGGCTGGAAGGGACCTCCAAAACTCATCCAATCCAACCCCTTCTGCACTCAGCAGGGACATCCTCCTCTAGAGCAGGTTGCCCAGAGCCCTCTTGAGCCTCATCTTGACTTTCTCCACTGATAGAATGGGCTGGGTTGAGTTTGGGTTGGGTTGGAAGGGACCTGTCAAGGTCATCTACTCCAAAGCCCTGCAGGGACTTGTGCAAGTCACAGTCACAGAATGGGTTGGGTGGGAAGGGAGCTGCAGAGCTCATCCAGCCCAACCCTCTGCACTCAGCAGGGACTTCCTCCACCAGATCAGGTTGCCCACAGCCCTGTCCAGCCTCACCTGGAATCTCTGCTGTTCCCCAGCCCAAGGTGCTGTGCCTTCCATTCACCTGAAGAGCCACGGGAAGGAGGGCATTGGCCTCAGCTGCCAGGCCCAGGGATGGTTTCCCAGACCTCAGCTGCTGTGGCTGGATGGCCAAGGACAGGTCCTGGAGGAGCTCTCCACGAAGGTGACAGCGATGCCTGGAGGCCTCTACAGTGTTTTGACTTCCATCCAGCTCCAGCAGAGCTCTGCCCTGGAGATCTCCTGCAGGGTAGTCAGCAGCCTGCTAAATGCAACCAGCGAGTCCAGAGTCCTGATCTCAGGTGGGGGAGCCAGGGGGGTCCCTAGGCTGGGCTTAACACAGAGACCCCTGAAGCCAAAGCTCCATTTAAACCAGGCCAACACACCCAGGCCTTGCTGCCTGCCCCCAGCCCCAGCAAGCCTCTGCCCTCCAGACCAAACCCTTGTGGCAAAGCACAAAGCTCAGCAGGGCAGCTCCAGCCCCCAAGGAGCAGCTCCAGCCCCAAGGAGGCAGCTCCAGCCCCAAGGAGCAGCTCCAGCCCCAAGGAGGCAGCTCCAGCCCCAAGGAGCAGCTCCAGCCCCAAGGAGGCAGCTCCAGCCCCAAGGAGCAGCTCCAGGCCCAAGGAGGCAGCTCCAGCCCCAAGGAGCAGCTCCAGCCCCAAGGAGGCAGCTCCAGCCCCCAAGGAGGCAGCTCCAGCCCCAAGGAGGCAGCTCCAGCCCCAAGGAGGCAGCTCCAGCCCCCAAGGAGCAGCTCCAGGCCCAAGGAGGCAGCTCCAGCCCCAAGGAGGCAGCTCCAGCCCCCAAGGAGCAGCTCCAGCCCCAAGGAGGCAGCTCCAGCCCCCAAGGAGGCAGCTCCAGCCCCCAAGGAGGCAGCTCCAGCCCCCAAGGAGGCAGCTCCAGGCCCAAATCAAACCTCTCCAGGCCCCAGGGAGGCTAGTCCAGGCCTAACTGGCAGCATTTCCAGTGCTGACACCATTCCTCACTGCCCTACCAAGAGGGAGCAGAGCCTGGGTGTCCTTCCTGGGAGGAGAGAGTGTGGCAAAAGGAAGAAACTGGGATTTTTCAGTGTGTTTTATATGGATGCAGGACTTAAGGGAGTCAAAGACACCTTCCAGTCCCCCTCCTGGACCCCCTGCCCCCCGGGGCTGTGACTTTGTGGTTGCCTGAAGGCAGCACCCAGCCTCTGAACCACAGGCTCCCACTTCTGGGCCAGGAGCTGGCCTGAAGATCCATCCTCAGGAGCAGTGCTGGGGCAAAAGTGTTCATGAGAGCTCCAGCCTTAGAATCAGTTTGGGTTGGAGGAAACCTCTGTGACCATCAGCTCCAGCCCTCAACCCAGCCCCACCATGGCCACCAAGCCCTGGCCCCAGGAGCCATGGCCACAGGGCTCCTGGACACTGCCAGGGCTGGGGACTCCACCCCCTCCCTGGGCAGCCTCTGCCGGTCCCTGACCACTGCTGCAGGGCAGAGATTGTTCCTCATGGCCAACCTGGACCTCCCCTGGTGCACCCTGAGGCTGTTTGCTCTCCTCCTGTCACTTGGTGCTAGGGAGCAGAGCCCAGCCCCCACCTTTCTCCAACCTCCTCTCAGGGGGCTGTAGAGGGCAAGGAGGTCTCCCTCAGCCTCCTCCTCTCCAGCCTCAACATCCCCCAGCTCCCTCAGCTGCTCCTCCCCAGCCCTATTCCCCAGACCCTTCCCCAGCTCTGATGCCCTTCTCTGGCCCTGCTCCAGCTCCCCAGAGTCCTTCTTGCAGTGAGGACCCAAACCCGACCCCAGCACTCCAGCTGGGCCCTTCCCAGGGTAACCTGAGGTCACTTCTTATCCTGTCACCCTCTCAGGAAGGAGTCAGGGCTGCCTCAAGACCTTCCCCAGGTTTAAGGAAGGCAACCTGGAGCTGAATGGAGAGGGATTAAGGACTCAGTTGTGGGCACATGGCAATGGTGACCTGTGTCCTGTGGAGAACTCTGAGAGCCCAGGGGAGGCTGCAGCGCTGCTGAGGGGCCTCGAGCAGCTCTGGGAGCAGCAAAGGCTGAGAGCCCTGGGGCTGTTTGGTCTGGGGAGGAGAAGGCTGAGAGGGATCTGATCAACGCCTGTCAATAGCTGAGGGGTGAGGGGCAAGAGGCTGGGGCCAGGCTCTGCTGAGTGGTGCCCAGGGCCAGGCCAAGGGGCACAAACTGGCAGCCAGGAGGTTCCAGCTGAGCAGGAGGAGAAACTTCTTGCTGTGAGGCTGCTGGAGCCTGGAGCAGGCTGCCCTGAGGGGTTGTGGAGAGCTTGCAAGCCCAGCTGGAGACTGGGATCCTGGGCAGCCTGCTTTGGGTTACCCTTCTTGATCTGCGGGGGTGGAGTGGGTGATCTCCAGAGGTCCCTTCTGAACCTATTGTGTTGTGATCCCAAGCTCCTAATTTCCCTTATGATTGAATTACTCATGGATTATAACTCTGGGTTTGGTTTGAACAGAGGTCTTCTTCCCCACCATTTCCAAGTGGCTGATGACCTTCCTGCT
The DNA here is from genome assembly GCA_015227895.2 of Colaptes auratus. Taxonomy (NCBI): domain Eukaryota; kingdom Metazoa; phylum Chordata; class Aves; order Piciformes; family Picidae; genus Colaptes; species Colaptes auratus. The sequence goes on from CM037637.1 coordinate 35,534,812, forward strand.
CATTTTGTGCCTTTGCATGGTCCTCATCTGCACCATCTCCTGCAAGCTGAGACGTAAGTGGCTCCTTTGGGTCACCTCCCAGAAGCATCAGAGGGATTCAGGGCAGAGTTCTGCATCTGGGGAGGAGCAATAAGCTGCAGCAGCACAGGCTGGGAGGGGATCTGCTGGAGAGCAGCCCTGTGGAGAAGGACCTGGCAGTGCTGGTGGACAAGTCCTCCATGGGCCAGCAATGTGCCCTGCTGGCCAGGAAGCCCAATGGGGTCCTGGGCTGCTTTCAGCAGAGTGTGGCCAGCAGAGCCAGGGAGATTCTCCTCCCCCTCTGCTCTGCTCTGCCCTGCTGAGACCCCACCTGGAATACTGCATCCAGCTCTGGGCTCCCCAGCTCAGGAGGGACAGGGATCTGCTGGAGAGAGCCCAAGGGAGGCTCCAAGGCTGCTGAAGGGACTGCAGCACTGCCTGGGGAGGAGAGGCTGAGAGCCCTGGGGCTGGTTAGTCTGGAGAGGAGAAGGCTGAGAGGGAGCTGATCAATGGCTATCAATAGCTGAGGGCTGGGGGGCAGGAGGGAAGAGACAGGGCCAGGCTCTGCTCCCTGTGCCCTGGGATAGGCCAAGGGGCAGTGGCTGGAAAGTGCAGCCCAGGAGGTTCCAGCTCAGCATGAGGAGGAACTTCTGCACTGTGAAGCTCCCAGAGCCCTGGAGCAGGCTGCCAGAGAGGTTGTGGAGTCTCCTTCTGTGGAGTCTCCTGCTCTGGAGTCTCCTTCCCTGGAGCCTTCCCAGCCCTGTCTGGATGTGTTCTGTGTGCCCTGTGCTGGGTTCTCTGCTCCTGCTCTGGCAGGGGTTGGACTGGAAGAGCTGCAGAGGTCCCTTCCAGCCCCTGACATCCTGGGATCTGTGACCTGTGACCCTGTGTTAAATCCAGGATGGGGACAAAAGCTCTCCAGCATGTATTTGATGACTAAATTCTGGGAATGGACCCCAAAAAAGGGGTGAGAAAGTCCCTGCTGTGAGGAAGGAGGAGTGGAGCCTGCAGGTCCTTACCTCAGATGGCTTTAGGTCTGAGAAGGGAAGCAGAGTGAGCTGAGTGAGGTTTGGAGTCCCCTCCCTGCAGCCACAGACCTCACAGAACTCAGGCATCAGGGTGAGGGAGTTGGAGATGTTCAGCCTGGAGAGGAGGAGGAGAAGGCTCCAGGGAGACCTCAGAGCAGCCTCCCAGTACCTGAAGGGCTCCAGGAGAGCTGGACAGGGACTTTGGACAAGGGCTGGGAGTGCCAGGACGAGGGACAATGGCTTGGAGCTGGGGGAGGGCAAACTGAGACTGGAAAGGAGGAAGAAGTTCTTGAGGGGAGAGCCTGGCCCAGGCTGCCCAGGGAGGCTGTGGCTGCCCCTGCCGGGAGCTGTTCCAGGCCAGGCTGGATGAGGCCCTGAGCAGCCTGGGCTGGGGGGAGGTGTCCCTGCCCAGGGCAGGGGCTTGGAGCTGGGTGAGCTTTGAGGCCCTTTCCACCCCACCCCATTTCATGACCCAGGAATTGCTTTAGCTGGAAAGACCTTTGAGCTCATTGAGTCCAAACTTCAGCCCAACCCCACCGTGGCCCCCAAGGCACGGCCCCAAAGGCATGGCCCCAGGTGCCACAGCCCCAGGTGCCACAGCCCCCAAGCCACGGCCCCAGCTGCCACAGCCCCCAAGCCACGGCCCCCAAGCCGCGGCCCCAGGTGCCACGGCCCCCAAGCCACAGCCCCCAAGCCACGGCCCCCAAGCCACAGCCCCCAAGCCACAGCCCCCAAGCCACGGCCCCCAAGCCACGGCCCCCAAGCCACGGCCCCCAAGCCACGGCCCCAAGCCACAGCCCCCAAGCCACGGCCCCCAAGCCACGGCCCCCAAGCCACGGCCCCAGGTGCCACAGCCCCCAAGCCACAGCCCCAGGTGCCACAGCCCCCAAGCCACGGCCCCCAAGCCACAGCCCCCAAGCCACAGCCCCAGGTGCCACAGCCCCCAAGCCACAGCCCCCAAGCCACGGCCCCAGGTGCCACAGCCCCCAAGCCACGGCCCCCAAGCCACAGCCCCCAAGCCACAGCCCCAGGTGCCACAGCCCCCAAGCCACGGCCCCCAAGCCACAGCCCCCAAGCCACAGCCCCCAAGCCACGGCCCCAAGCCACGGCCCCCAAGCCACAGCCCCCAAGCCACAGCCCCAGGTGCCACAGCCCCCAAGCCACGGCCCCCAAGCCACGGCCCCCAAGCCACGGCCCCCAAGCCACGGCCCCCAAGCCACAGCCCCAAGCCACAGCCCCAGCTGCCACAGCCCCCAAGCCACGGCCCCCAAGCCGCGGCCCCAGGTGCCACGGCCCCCAAGCCACAGCCCCCAAGCCACAGCCCCAAGCCACAGCCCCCAAGCCACAGCCCCAGGTGCCACAGCCCCAGGTGCCACGGCCCCCAAGCCACAGCCCCCAAGCCACGGCCCCAGGTGCCACGGCCCCCAAGCCACAGCCCCCAAGCCACGGCCCCCAAGCCACGACCCCAGGTGCCACGGCCCCCAAGCCACAGCCCCCAAGCCACGGCCCCCAAGCCACGACCCCAGGTGCCACGGCCCCAAGCCACAGCCCCAAGCCACGGCCCCCAAGCCACGGCCCCCAAGCCACAGCCCCCAAGCCACAGCCCCAGGTGCCACAGCCCCCAAGCCAAAGCCCCCAAGCCAAAGCCCCCAAGCCACTGCCCCCAAGCCACAGCCCCCAAGCCACAGCCCCAAGCCACGGCCCCCAAGCCATGGCCCCCAAGCCACGGCCCCCAAGCCACAGCCCCAAGCCATGGCCCCAAGCCACAGCCCCCAAGCCACAGCCCCCAAGCCACAGCTCCAGGTGCCACGGCCCCCAAGCCACGGCCCCCAAGCCACAGCCCCCAACCCACGGCCCCCAAGCCACGACCCCCAACCCATGGCCCCAGGTGCCACAGACCCCAAGCCACGGCCCCCAAGCCACGGCCATGGGTCTCTGGAACCCCTCCAGCACCTCCCTGGGCTACCTGTGCCAGGCCCTGATCACTCTTGCAGCCCAGAATTTTCCCCTCATCCCCAACCTAACCCTCCCCTGGGACAGCTTCAGGCCATTTCCTCTTCTTCTGTCACCTGAGAGCAGGGAGAATGCAGGTCTGGGGTGCAATCGGAGCTGCCAATGCCCCTGGCGCCTGGAGCACCACCGAGGTGGCTGATTGCTGCTGCTGTCTCCAAACCCATGCCATGAAAGGACTCCCCCCACCCCCCCTTCTCTTCTTTTGTTTTAACCAGGCAGCCACAAGAAGATCATCAGCTTAGGTAAGTAAGGAGGAAGATGAGGATGAAGGTCGAGGGATTTATGGACTGGGAGCCCTTACACCACAGAGACCTCCAGAGTCTAGAGAGCTCCAGGGGGACCAGAGAGTGCAATCCTTTGCTCTGGCACTCCCAGAGGCCTGCAGCTCCTCTTTAGAAGGGGCCAGCACAAGCAGTGCCCCCCTCCCCCCCTCCACTCTCTCCCTTTGGGGTGCAGACCTTATCACTGCTGTTAGGAGCAGGTTTGTGGCCTGGCTTCAACCTTGGCCCAGCTCATTCTTAGCTGCATCACTCTGGCCTGGTATGGGGGGTGGAAGGGTAGAGAGGTATGCTGGAGAGGGGGCAGGGAGGCCTGGGGGCTTGGCCTGGTTTGGACAGGGCTTGTGGAAAGCTTTGGCCTAAGGAGGGTTGTGGAGAGCCATGGCTAAGGCAGACTTTTGAGCTTTGGCTTAAGGAGGTTGCAGGAGAACTGTGGCCAGGGTGGACTACAAAGCTTTGGCCTCAGGAGGTTGCTGGAGAACCGTGTCAGCATCTTGGGACTACCAAGCCTTGGAGGGTTGAATTCTGATGAAATTGAGGCTTTTTACTCCACCAGGGGAAGGTTAACCTCTGTCTGCCAGGGGAAGGTTAACTTTTGAACCATTGTGATGAATTCTCCTTCTCTTTCAGACAAAGGGAAGATGGAAATGGAAGAAGGTAAAAGTCTTTTGCATTTGGGATGATGCTCAGGGAGCTCAGAGGTGGAACTCCAGGGAAGCAGGACAGGGATGGAGGTTGTCAGCAGTCGGCTGCAGGAGCAAGCAGCTCTCCTCAGGCCTGAGGGAATGGCAACCACGCAGCACAGGCCACAGGAGGCCTATTTTCAGGCTGCAGATCCTAGAGCCATGGAATGTATTGGGGTGGAAGGGACCTCAAAACTCACCCAGCTCCAACCTCCTGCCATGGGCAGGGACACCTCCCCCCAGCCCAGGCTGCTCAGGGCCTCATCCAGCCTGGCCTGGAACAGCTCCCGGCAGGGGCAGCCACAGCCTCCCTGGGCAGCCTGTGCCAGGCTCTCCCCACCCTCACTGGCAAGGGTTTCTTCCTCCTCTCCACCCTCAATCTGCCCTCTCCCAGTGCCAAGCCGTTGTCCCTCGTCCTGGCACTCCCAGCCCTTGTCCAAAGTCCCTGTCCAGCTCTCCTGGAGCCTTTCAGGTTCTGGAAGGCTTCTCTGAGGTCTCCCTGGAGCCTTCTCTTCTCCAGGCTGAGCAGCCCCAGCTCCCTCAGCCTGTCCCACAGTGGGAGGCCACACCTGGAATACTGCACCCAGCTCTGGGCTCCCCAGCTCAGGAGGGACAGGGATCTGCTGGAGAGAGCCCAAGGGAGGCTCCAAGGCTGCTGAAGGGACTGCAGCACTGCCTGGGCAGGAGAGGCTGAGAGCCCTGGGGGCTGTTCAGTCTGGAGAGGAGAAGGCTGAGAGGGAGCTGATCAATGGCTATCAATAGCTGAGGGCTGGGGGGCAGGAAGGAAGAGACAGGGCCAGGCTCTGCTCCCTGTGCCCTGGGATAGGCCAAGGGGCAGTGGCTGGAAAGTGCAGCCCAGGAGGTTCCAGCTCAGCATGAGGAGGAACTTCCTGACTGTGAGGCTCCCAGAGCCCTGGAGCAGGCTGCCAGAGAGGTTGTGGAGTCTCCTGCTCTGGAGTCTCCTTCCCTGGAGCCTTCCCAGCCCTGTCTGGATGTGTTCTGTGTGCCCTGTGCTGGGTTCTCTGCTCCTGCTCTGGCAGGGGTTGGACTGGAAGAGCTGCAGAGGTCCCTTCCAGCCCCTGACATCCTGGGATCCTGAGATCCTGTGATCCTATGTTCCTGTCATCTTCTGATCTATGACCCTCTGATCCTGTTGATCTGTGATCTTGTGGTCTTCTGATCCTGAGATCCCCCAACCCTGTGATCTGTGATCCTCTGATCCTGTGATCTGTGATCCTCTGATCCTGTGATCTTGTGGTCTGTGATCCCCTGATCTTCTGATCCTGAGATCATCTTATCCTGTGATCCTGTGATCCTGTGATCCTGTGATCCTGTGATCCTGTGATCCTGTGATCCTGTGATCCTGTGATCCTGAGATCCTGTGATCCTCCGGGCCTCTGATCTGTGATCCTCCTTTGGCTCTCTGTGAACCAAATAGAGTGGAATCAGTGAGAGGGGGCTCAAGGGCTGAGCTCGTGGCTCCACCTTCCCTTAGCTGAGAGCAGCTGAGCAGGGAAGCTCCCGGCCGGCGGTGCCCCTGGGCCGGCTCCCGGCACTGCTGGGTGCCTCGGGAGGTGCCCTGGCACTGTGTCCTTGGTGACTCTGCCCCTGACCGTGTCCTGTCTCTCCTAGGGAGGAAGGAGCTGAGTGCAGAGCTGGGTAAGGTGCCTGCTGTTTGCTTTGTCTCTCCTCGCCTGCCGCCCACGCTGGGTCTCTGCCCCTGGCTTGGCTGCTTGCTTGGCTCTGGTTTGATCCCCGAGCTCCTGAGTGTGCTGAAGCACTGGAGAGGAGTCAGAGAATCACAGAGCTGTCTGGGTTGGGGAAGGCCTCTAGGATTATGGAGTCCAAGCACCAACCCAGCCCCACCATGGCCACCAAGCCCTGGCCCCAGGAGCCATGGCCACAGGGCTCCTGGACACCGCCAGGGCTGGGGACTCCACCCCCTCCCTGGGCAGCCTCTGCCAGTCCCTGACCACTGCTGCAGGGCAGAGATTGTTCCTCATGGCCAACCTGGACCTCCCCTGGTGCACCCTGAGGCTGTTTGCTCTCCTCCTGTCACTTGAGCCCAGCCCCCACCTGGCTGCAGCCTCCTCTCAGGGAGCTGCAGAGGTCAAGGAGCTCTCCCCTCAGCCTCCTCCTCTCCAGCCTCACCCCCCAGCTCTCTCCCCAGCCCTCTTCTCCAGACCCTTCCCCAGCTCTGTTGCCCTTCTCTGGCCCTGCTCCAGCTCCTCAGTGTCCTTCTGGGGGTCAGGAGTTCAAAACCTGGGGGGCTGCTGTTTGGAGGTTTTTGTGGTGCTCCTGACTCTGCCTGCAGCTTGTTTGGGTTTTCCCTTTCATTTTGGGGCTTGTTTGGTTGGGTTTTGGGGTTTCCTCTTCCCTTTGGGGGCTTTGCTGTGGGTGGGGTTTTGGTCATTGCTGTTTCTCTCTGTTTGCTTTGGGTTTCTTGGCTGTGGCAGCTGTTTGGTTTGGGGTTTTTGGCTGATTTTTGCCAGAAAAATGCATTCCTCAACTCTTCTGCAGTGCCACGGAGGCAGCTGCAGCCCCAGCTAACAGAAAGTGCCTTGGGAGGATGCATTTTGCCCCCCAAAATGACCCAAATTGGCGGCTTCATGGACTGAGTGCAGTACCCAGATCCAATGAATAGCTTCTAACTTCCACTTCACAGCCAATCAATCGATCGATCAATCAATGATTAACTTTCTTTCTCTCATTCTCTTCTGCTGGACGTCCAGAAAGACAGAGATCAACCAACCAAGCAGGTAAAGCTTCCCTGGAATCAGAGAACCACAGAATGGGGTGGGCTGGAAGGGTCCTCAAAGCTCACCCAGCTCCAGCCCCTGCCCTGGGCAGGGACCCCTCCCCCCAGCCCAGGCTGCTCAGGGCCTCATCCGGCCGGGCCCTGAGCACCTCCAGGCAGGGGCAGCCACAGCCTGCCTGGGCAGCCTGTGCCAGGCTCTCCCCACCCTCACTGGCAAGGGTTTCTTCCTCCTCTCCAGTCTGTCTCCCCTCTCCCAGCTCCAAGCCATTGTCCCTGGGCCTGGCACTCCCAGCCCTCGTCCAGAGTCCCTGCCCAGCTCTCCTGCAGCCCTTCCCGTTCTGGCAGGCTGCTCTGAGGTCTCCCTGGAGCCTTCTCTTCTGCAGGCTGAGCAGCCCCAGCTCTCCCAGCCTGCCCCTCAGCAGAGCTACTCCGTTCTCGTGACCTCCTCTGGAGCAGCTCCTCGGGAGGAGGCTGGAGCCAGGTGGGAGCTGGTCTCTGCTCCCTGGTGTCAAGGGACAGGATGAGAGCAGGTGGGGACCTCAGTGAGAAGGCAGCAGGAGCTGCCCCCCCAAGCCAATGAGACCCCAAATGGAGCCACAATAGCCCCAGCTGAGGTTCTCCATCCCGCTGATCACCCTCATGCCCTCCTCCGGACCTGCTCCAGCACTTCCATGTCCTTCTCCCCTGTGCCTCACACCCTGATGATGTTCCACTTGCACCTCTCAGGGCTCTCCATTAGGCTTCTTCTTTCCTTTGTGGTTTCATAGAACCATTGAGGTTGGGAAAGGCTTTTAGAGGGCCAACCATTAACCCAACACTAACAAGCCCACCACTGAGCTGTGCCCCAAGCAGGAGGTTTGAGGTGGGCACAGCTGCAGGTCTCACACAACCAAGGCTCTCAGCACATTTTTCTCCCTCTCCCATTCCTCCTCTCTCATGACTGAGAAAGAAAAGCCCTGAGCCTGCTTGTGTCCTGCAAATGCAAAGCCAGAATGCATCCACAGAACACCAGCGTGCTGGGGGTTGGGAGGGACCTCTGGAGATCATCCAGTCCAAGCCCCCTGCCAGGGCAGAACCACCCAGGGGAGGCCACACAGGGGCACAGCCAGAAGGGTTTGGAAAGCCTCCAGAGCAGGAGACTCCACAACCCCTCAGGGCAGCCTGCTCCAGGCCTCCAGCAGCCTCACAGCAAAGAAGTTTCTCCTCCTGCTCAGCTGGAACCTCCTGGCTGCCAGTTTGTGCCCCTTGCCCTTTGTCCTACCCCTGGGCACCACTCAGCAGAGCCTGGCCCCGGCCTCCTGCCCCACAGCCTTCAGAGAGCTGCAACCATTGAGCAGATCCCCTCTGGGGCTGCTCCCCAGACTCTCCAGCCCCAGGGCTCGGAGCCTTCCCTCACCAGACCTCTCCCAGTCCCTCCAGCACCCTCTTGGCCCTCGGGTGGACTCTCCCCACCAGTTCCCTGTCCCTCTGGAGCTGGGCAGCTCCGAACTGGAGGCAGGATTCCGGCTGTGGCCTCAGCGGGGCAGGGCAGAGGGGCAGGAGGAGCTCCCATGGGAGTGCTCCCACGAGGACCCAGCAAAGATGTGGTTCTGATGCCCTCCTCATGCCTCTGCTCTGGTTTTGCCGTCAGGGTCACTCATCTCTGCTCTTCCTTTGCAGCCAAGTCCCAGCTCCGGAGGCGCCTCGGTAAGAAAACTTCGGTGGAGCTCTGAGCTTCTGCCCCCCTGTGTGGAACTCTGGCTCCTGGGCTCCTCAGGCTCTCCTTGTGAGGAAGACCTTCCTCTCCCTCCACCACTTCTGTGGCTTGGGCTGCTCTCTCTCCAGCACTTTCCTCTTGAGGTCCTTCCTGACCCGAGGGGCCCAGAACAGGAGAGAGGATCCCGGCTGTGGGCTCCGCAGGGCAGAGGCGCAGGAGAACCTCTCTGGACCTGCTGCCCACAGCCTTCTGACCTCCCCCCGGCTGCCCTTGGCCTTCCTGCCCTCCAGGGACCACTGCTGGCTCCCAGGCACCCCCCCCGCCCCCCCCCCCCGGCCTTTCCTGCTTCCAGCAGCTCGTGCCCAACCTCTCCTGCTCCCTGAGGCTGTTCCTTCCCGGGTGGCAGCCTCTGCCCCTGCCCTCGTTGGCCTCCATTCATATTTCTCCTGCCCCAGCTCTCTCCAGCCTGGCTGAGCCTCACTGGAGGCAGCACAGCCCGGAGGGGTGTGGCAGCCCCTCTGCCAGCTCGGTGCCCTCAGCACACCGCCTGGCAGTGCCCTCCGTGCCCTCTGCCAGGCCCTTAAGGGAGATCTTGAGCAGCACTGGGCCCCCCGAGGGACTCCACTAGGCACAGGGCCTCCAGCTAGAGGCTGGGCAGGGACTGGCTGGAGAGCAGCCCTGGAGGAAAGGCCCTGGGGGGGCTGGGGGAGGAGAAGAAGCTCAGAGGAGCCAGCAGGGAGCACTGGCAGCCCAGAGAGCCAAGCAGAGCCTGGGCTGCAGCCAGAGCAGGGCCAGGGGGGGATTCTCCCTCTCTGCTCCCCTCTGGGGAGGCCACACCTGCAGCTCTGTGTCCAGCTCTGGAGCCCTGGCAAGGTGCTGGAAGGGGTCCAGAGCAGGCCACGAGGAGGAGCAGAGGGCTGGAGTTGCCTCTGCTCTGAGGTCAGGCTGGGAGAGCTCAGGCTGGAGAGGAGAAGGCTCCAGGGAGACCTTGTGGTGGCCTTCCAGCATCTGCAGGGGCTCCAGGAAAGCTGGGGAGGGACTTCTGAGTGTGCCAGGGACAAGGGACAGGACTGGGGGGGTGGAGCAAAACCAGAAGTGGGGAGATCGAGATTGGCTGTGAGGAAGAAGTTGTTCCCCGGAGGGTGGTGTGAGAGCCTGGCCCAGGCTGCCCAGGGAGGGGGTGGCAGCCTCCTGCCTGGAGGTGTTTGCAGCCAGGCTGGAGGTGGCTGTGAGCAACCTGCTGTGGTGTGAGGGGTCCCTGCCCATGGCAGGGGGTTGGGACTGGCTGCTCCTTGAGGTCCCTTCCAGCCCTGACACTTCTATGGCTCTGTGATTATCAACCTCTGGAGAGGCAGTCTCCTCTTCCATGCCTGGGAGTTGCCCTCTCTGGCAAACCTGCCACCAGAAAGCTGCCAGGCAGAGCAGTGTCAGTGACTGAAGCCTTTCTCTTGCAGGTCAGCTGAAAGTGGAGCTGGGTGAGTGTTCCAGGGTCAGGACTCAATGCCCTAGCCTAGAGGAAGTCCTCCAGAAGTAGCTGGGAGCACAGGGGGGCAGAAGGTCCCCAGGGGAGGCACAGGATGCTGTGATCATTGGGATTCCATCCCAACCTCTCTGTACCCAAACATCTCAGCCAGTTCTCCCTCTTTTATCCCTTCTCTGCACTCCCAGCATGGCTCCAGCTCTCTCTTGTGCTTCGTGGGGCAGTTTGCAGCCTTCTGTGGCCTTCTGAACCCTTCTGATTCCTTCTGCATCCTTCTGCATCTTTCTGCAGCCTTCTGCTTTTTCTCCTTCCTTCTGTGCCCTTCTGCATCCTTCTCCTTCCTTCTGCATCCTACTTCATCCTTCTGTGCCCTTCTGCATCCTTCTGCATCTTCCTGCTTCATTCTGCTTCCTTCTGCATCCCTCTGTGGCCTAGAATTGGGGGCCAGTGAGGCTTTGGGGGGTTTGAATTGAGGCCTTGTTAGGCCTGTCCTAAGGGGGGTGTGTGTGCACTTTGTCCTGGGCGTGCTGAGGCTGAGTAGTGACTGGGGGGAAGGGTTTGGAAGGCTTTGCCCAGCAGTGAGGCCTGCTGGGTCAGCTGGGAAGCAAGGCTGAAGCTGATTTGTGTTTGAGTCTAAATTCCCTTTTGCCCCTCAAATTCTTGTGTTGGTCAGCAAACAGCCTCCAGGCTGAACCTCCAACTTCCTCAGAGTGATTTCAGTTCAGTCCCTTGTGGGGGGGAGGGTAAAATAGGATTCTTTGTCCTACTATTGTTGCCCTGTGGCTGAAACGAGGGCAGGAAGTGGCTTGAGAACCACCAGGGACGATGCAGGACGGAGCTGCTGGCTTGGGTGGGGGGGGGTGGGGTTGGGCTGGATAGGGTTGGGTGGGTTAGGGTTGAATTGGTTAGGCTTGGGTTGGTTAGGGTTGGGTTGTGTTGGGTTCATTAGGGTTGGGTTGGTAGAGCTGGGTTGGTTAGGGTTGGTTAGGGTAGGGTTGGGTTGGTAGGGTTGGTGGGTAGGGTTGGGTTGGTAGGGTTGGGTTGGGTTGGGTTGGGTCATTAGGGTTGGGTTGGTAGAGCTCGCTTGGTTAGAGTTGGTTAGGCTTGGGTTGGGTTGGTTAGGGTTGGTTAGGGTTGGGTTGGGTTGGTTAGGCTTGGGTTGGGTTGGTTAGGGTTGGTTAGGGTAGGGTTGGGTTGGTTAGGCATGGATTGGGTTGGTTGGTTGGGTTGGTTGGTTAGGGTAGGATTGTGTTGGGTTCATTAGGGTTGGGTTGGTAGAGCTGGGTGGTTAGAGTTGGTTAGGGTTGGGTTGTTAGGGTTGGGTTGGTTAGGCATGGATTGGGTTGGTTGGTTAGGGTTGGGGTTGGTTAGGGTTGGTTGGGTAGGGTTGGGTTGGTTAGGCATGGATTGGGTTTGGTTGGTTAGGGTTGGTTAGGGTAGGGTTGGGTTGGTTAGGGTTGGGTTGCATTGGGTTCATTAGGATTGGGTTGGTTAAAGTTGGTTAGGGTTGGGTTGGGTTGTTAGGGTTGGGTTGTTAGGATGGGTTGGTTAGGCATGGATTGGGTTGGTCTGGGTTGGGTTGAGAGGAGAGGAGAAAAAGGCCCCAAAGTGATGCAGGAGCACAGTGACGACAGCAGCTGTGGTCTGGTCACTCTGGGAGGTTTCTACCAGCCCCAGGAAAAACTCCTCCTGTCCTTCTGTTTGTTTCCTTCAAGGTTTCTGGGAAGCTCAGAGCCATGCAGGTAAGGAAGGGTTGGGACTGTGTCCACACTGCTCCTGTGTCACCAGTCCCCCTGCACCCCCCTGGGGCCACCACTGAAGATGAGCCCAGGGGGGCAAGGAGGGCAGCAGCAGCCTGGGCTGGAGCAGCAATGGTGTGGGCAGCAGCAGCAGGGCAGGGCTGGTGCCCCTGGGCTGGGCACAGCTTGAGTGCTGGGTTCAGCTTTGGGCTCCTGATCCCCAGAAGGACATTGAGGAGCTGGAGCAGGGCCAGAGAAGGGCAACAGAGCTGGGGAAGGGTCTGGAGAAGAGGGCTGGGGAGAGAGCTGGGGGGGTGAGGCTGGAGAGGAGGAGGCTGAGGGGAGAGCTCCTTGACCTCTGCAGCTCCCTGAGAGGAGGCTGCAGCCAGGTGGGGGCTGGGCTCTGCTCCTTATTAAGAAGTGATAGGATGAGAAGAAATGGCCTCAAGCTGCCCCAGGGGAGGTTTAAGATGGAGATGAGGAACAATCTCTGTCCTGCAGGAGTGGTCAAGGCTGCCCAGGGAGGTGGTGGAGTCCCCATCCCTGGTGGTGTTCAGGAGCCCTGTGGCCGTGGCACTTGGGGCCAGGGGTTGGTGGCCATGGTGGGGTTGGGTGGAGGGTGTGACTGCAGGATCTCAGAGGGCTGCTCCAACCTTCATGATTCTACACTCCTGTAACATGTAACAGGATGGGAGGAGAAGGATGGAAGGAGAAGGATGGGAGGAGAAGGATGTGAGGAGAAAGGGAGGGAGCAGAAGGATGGGAGGAGAAAGGGAGGGAGCAGAAGGGTTGAAGAAGTTCAGGGAGAAGAGGGATAGGAGAGGATGGGAGGAGAAGGATGGGAGAAGAAGAGGAAGAGGCTCAGGGTCCAGAGTGTGGACTTGAAACACTTCAGTCTTCCCCAAAGGGCTGCCCAGGCCTGGCCCAGGCTGCCCAGGGCAGTGGTGGAGTCCTGAGACCTGGAGGGGTTTCAGGGCCGTGCAGATGTGGTGCTGAGGGCCATGGTTTGATGGTGCCCTGCTGGTGCTGGACTCACGGTCGGACCTGATGGCCCTCAAGGTTTCTTCCACCCAAAGCAATTCTGTGGTTGTCTCTTGCACCTGGCTGGTAGAGCTCCCAGGCTCTTGGTCCATCTGCAACTCCACCACTCCTTGGTGAATGCAAGCAGGGCCACCCAGAGCCCTTCAGTCCTCAGGCGGGTGCGGAGCCGAGGTCCCTCAGCGCCGAGGTCCCTCACAGCCGAGGTCCCTCACAGCCGAGGTCCCTCACAGCCGAGGTCCCTCACAGCCGATCCTCCTCTGCCCCTCCAGTGGCCGTCACGGTGACTGCCGACTGCCGAGCGCTGGAGCTGCAGGTCCCAGGGCCTCCAGGCGTGGGGAGCAGCACCTCCAACCCTGCTGAAGCCAGAGCTCTCTGCACGGTGCCTGTCCTGCTGGGGAGGGAAGGCTTTGCAGAAGGGATTCACTACTGGGAGGTGGAGGTGGACCAGCAGCAGGACTGGGTGCTGGGGGTGGTGAGGGACAACGGGAGGCAGGAGGAGGAAGGAAGGAGCCTGCTCGGGGAGGACTGTTGGGCCCTGCACAGGTCTCAGGGAGAGGTTTTCTCCAGCGAGGGAATCTGCAGGGCTGAGAAGCAGCAGCTGAGCAGCTCAGTGGTCGGAGTCCTGCTGGACCTGGAGGAAGGGAGGTTGAAGTTTTACGACGCAGAGCAGAAGGTCACCTTGGTGAGGATGCCTCTGTGGTTTGGGACTGATCCTGCAGAGAGGTTTTATCCATTCCTGTCCAAAAGGGAAGGGACATCCACACCTCTCATCCACCCAGTCCTAATCCCTGTCCCCTTTGGAGAGGCTGGAGAAGGAGGTTTGGGGGTGGGAGAGGTTGTGGCATCTGAGTTCCCTGCCAGGAGGTCAGGGTGGGAGGAGAAGAGGCTGGAATGGGTTAGGACATAGGAAATGAGGAGATGAGGAAAAATTGGGGAAGAAAACAGGAAAATTGGGGGGGGGGAAAGCAGAAATAATGAGAGGAGCTCCCTGCTTGGAAGCAGAAAGCCTCTCATGGTCAGGTTCTTGGTGGAGAATCTTCTCAGAGCACTGCCCGGGTTCAAAGCTGCTCTGCAAACCATCACCCAAAGCAAAAAAGGCCTCTTGGAAAGCAAGGCCAAGGGGACAGAGAGGAAATGTCCTGAAATCCTCTCTCTGAGTGAGCTAAGAAGGAGGAAAGTGAAGAAGAAAATCAGAGCCTGAATTACAAAGAGGAACCCCAGAAGCAGCTGAGTGAGGACTGCATTGCCCATCCAAACCACCCCACTGGGGAGCTCAGGCCCTTGCAGGGTCCCTGCTCCCTTCTCTGCTGTCTCCTGACATTAAAGCCTCCCTGAGTGCCAAGGGTTGATTGATCTTTGCCCCATTTCCCCCTGGGTTTTACTCCTCACCAGCACAACCCTGACTCTGGAACAAGTGCATGGACATAGACCTCCCCTTCCCCACCCCTGTTGCTGTTGCCTCTGAGCAGAGCCCAGCCCCCACCTGGCTGCAGCCTCCTCTCAGGGAGCTGCAGAGGTCAAGGAGCTCTCCCCTCAGCCTCCTCCTCTCCAGCCTCACCCCCCCCCAGCTCTCTCCCCAGCCCTCTTCTCCAGACCCTTCCCCAGCTCTGTTGCCCTTCTCTGGCCCTGCTCCAGCTCCTCAATGTCCTTCTGGGGGTCAGGAGCCCAAAGCTGAACCCAGCACTCAAGCTGTGCCCAGCCCAGGGGCACCAGCCCTGCCCTGCTGCTGCTGCCCACACCATTGCTGCTCCAGCCCAGGCTGCTGCTGCCCTCCTTGCCCCCCTGGGCACTGCTGCCTCAGCTCCAGCTGCTGCCACCCAGCACCCCCAGGGCCTTTGCTGCTGGGCCCTTTCCAGCCCCTCTGCCCCCAGCCTGGAGCCTTCCTGGGGTGGTTGTGCCCCAAGGGCAGGACTCAGCCCTTGGCCTTGGTGAGCCTCATCCCAGGGACCTCATCCTATGGCTCCAGCCTGGCCAGGTCCCTCTGCACAGCCTCCAACCCTCCAGCAGATCAGCTCCCCACCCAGCTTGGTGTTCAAGCTGGCTGAGGATGACAAAATTCCCTCACCCAGATTATTGATGGAGGTGTTGAACAAGACCTGGCCCCAGGGGAGCACCCCTGGTGTGTGGCCACCAACTGGAGCTCTCTCCACCCCCCACCACACTTTGGGCCTGGCCAGCAGCCAGTTTTCAACCCAGTGAATCCCCAACCCATCCAAGCCATGAGCAGCCAGGTTCTGCTGCAGGAGGCCATGGGACAGTGCCAAAGCCTTCGCTGACGTCTAGATAAACAACCCACACAGCCTGTCCCTCGTCCTCCAGGTTGTCCTAGGAGGAGATCATGGCCACCAAGGAGGACTTCCTGAACCCTTCACCAACCCATGGTGCCTGGGCCTGGTCTGGTTGCCCTGCACATGCTGCATAATGGCACTCAAGAATCACAGAATGGTCCTGGGCTAGAAGGGAGCTTCAAAGCTCATCCAGCCCACCCCCCTCTGCACTCAGCAGGGACATCCTCCACCAGAACAGGCTGACCAGAGCCTGTCCGGCCTCACCTTGAATAGCTCCAGGGATGGGGCCAGGCTCTTGTCAGCGGAGCCCTGTGACATGACAAAGGGCAGAGGATACAAACTGGGTCCATTTCTGGGCTCCCCAAGTTGAAGGGAGACAGAGAACTGCTGGAGGGGCACAGAGCTGCTCAGAGGATACCCAAACCCCTCCCAGGAGCAGAGCTTCAAACAGGTTATTTGCATACATAGCCAGGACAGGCTGGGAGGGGATCTGCTGGAGAGCAGCCCTGTGGAGAAGGACCCAGCAGTGCTGGTGGACAACAAGTCCTCCATGGGCCAGCAATGTGCCCTGCTGGCCAGGAAGGCCAGTGGGGCCCTGGGCTGCATTCAGCAGTGTGGCCAGCAGAGCCAGGGAGCTTCTCCTTCTGTGGAGCCTTCCCTGCCCTGTCTGGATGTGTTCCTGTGTGACCTGTGCTGGAGCCTGTGGTCCTGCTCGGGCAGGGGAGTTGGACTGGAAGATCTTCACAGGTCCCTTCTGATCCCTAGCATGCTGTGACCCTGTGACCCTGTGACCTATAACCCCGCGATCTGTGATTTCACAGCTGACAGTTTGCTGCCCACAGCTTTCTGCCTTGGCTCTGTATGGACAGGTGACCTTCACCTTCAGGCAAACGCCTCCCTGGGGGCTTTGCTGGTTCAGAGGGGAACACAGCAGAGAGGCAACAACCACTGAGAGGAATTCAACTTTCTTCAGTCCTGGGAAGTGAGAGAGAAACTGCAGGGCTCGCACTTTGGGGGCTGACAGTCCCCAGGGTGGCAGACCCCCCCAAGGTGTGCTTCAGGAATGACTTCCTCCTTGGCCCTGGGTTTGGAGCTCAATTTACTTTTCTCTCTGCTTGCACATCCTCTGTGATTCACTGCATCCACTGCATCCACTGCACCTGCTGTGCTCACTGCATCCACTGCACCTGCTGCATCCGCTGCCTCCATTGCATTCAATGCACTCTCTGCATTCACTGACTACATTCACTGCTTTTATGACATCCACTGCATTGACTGCATCCACTGCATTGACTGCATCCACTGCATTGACTGCATTGACTGCATTGACTGCATTCACTCCAGGGAGACCTCAGAGCAGCCTCCCAGTGCCTGGAGGGGCTCCAGGAGAGCTGGGGAGGGACTTGGACTGCCAGGACGAGGGACAGTGGCCTGGAGCTGGGAGAGGGCAGATTGAGACTGGAGAGGAGGAAGGAATTGTTGGCAGTGAGGGTGGGGAGAGCCTGGCACAGGCTGCCCAGGGAGGCTGTGGCTGCCTCCTGCCTGGAGGTGTTCAAGGCCAGGCTGGATGTGGCCCTGAGCAGCCTGGGCTGGGGGGAGGTGTCCCTGCCCATGGGGGAGCTGCTGGAGCTGGATGGTCTTTAAGATCCCTTCCAACCCAACCCATCCCATGATGCATTTATTGGCAGCTCCCTGTGGAGGGAAGTCCCAGGGAGGCTTTCCTGGCCCTAAACCCTCACAGGACGAACTCCCAAGCACGTGCCATCGGGGCCTGGGCCGAAGGCGGGGTAGAGCCTGCCAGGGAAGTCAAAGCGGAGCTGCTCTCGGAGCTGCTTTCCTTCCACGTCGAAGAAGGCCAGCAGACGCTGCTCCTGGTCCAGGAGCACACCCACCACGCTGCAGGGCCTCCACGGCCTCACAGCAGCCTCTCCACTCAGGCTGTACTCTCCCTGGCAGAGCTGCAGGCTGAAGCAGTTCCCGGCCGCCGCGGCCGCGCTGTTCCTCAGCCCCTCCCTGCCCGCCTCACACACCACTCCCAGCTCCCACTGGGGTTTGTCTCCCACCTCCACCTCCCAGTAATGCTTCCCTCCGGAGAACCCCTCCCTGGCCACCACCAGGGCTGCGAGCGGGGGCTGGCTGCAGGCCACGACTCTGTTCTTCCCCTTGATGCTGAGGTTGGGATGTTTGCAGCTCTCATCCAGAGTAACCTGAACTGGGGAAGGAGAGAAGGGGGGAGGGGAAAAGTGAAATGAAAGAAGGAAGCTCTAAACTAATTCTGACTTTGCAGGATAATGAGAAACAATCTGAAGGAAGTGAGGGAACCTGGGGGTGGCCCTGCAGAGGGGTTGGATTGGGTGACCTAGAACCTGATCTGGCTGGGGATGTCCCTGCAGAGAGGTTGGATTGGGTGACCTAGAACCTGATCTGGCTGGGGATGCAGAGAGGTTGGATTGGGTGACCTAGAACCTGATCTGGCTGGGGGTGTCCCTGCAGAGGGGTGGGACTAGGAGACCTGTAAAGGTTTCTTCCAATTCAATGGATTTCAGGATTCTGTGAAAAACAAGGAAGGAAATAAGCCTGGAGATGACTAAGGATGGTCTGGGTTGGAAGGGACCTCCAGAGCTCATCCAGCCCAACCCTCTGCACTCAGCAGGGACATCCTCCACCAGATCAGGTTGCCCACAGCCCTGTGCAGCCTCACCTGCAATAGCTCCAGGGGTAAAGCCTCAACCACCTCCCTGGGCAACCTGCTCCAGAGTAACAGCAGCCTCCTGGTGCAGAACTTGTTCCTCACATCCAGGCTCCATCTGCTCTGCTCTAGTCTGAAGCCATCGGCCCTGCTCCTGGCCCTGCAGCCCCTTGGCAACAATCTCTCTGCAGCCTTCTTGCAGCCTCCTTCAGGTACTGGGAGACTGCTCTAAGGTCTCCTGGAGCCTTCTCCTCCAGGCTGAACACCCCCAGCTCCCTCAGCCTGTCCATAGCAGAGCTGCTCCAACCCCTGAGCATCTTCATGGCCTCCTCTGGAGCCTCTCCATCAGCTCCAGGTCCTTCCCGTGCTGGGCCTGACTACCTGCATGGCTGCGAGCCCTCCTGAACTCTGCAAGAGAAGAGGCACCAGGGATGAATTAAACTGATTGCAGACTGGGGATGCCTCTGCCTTTGGGGCTGGGAGGGGATGGAGAGCTGATCAAACTGGGAGGGGTAGCTTCCAACTCACCCAGTTCACCCTGGAGCTTCTCTGCAAAACAAGACAAAATTCTGTTACCCTCATGTCGGGCAGGGTCTTCTGCAGGGGGTCTGGGCAGGGTCTTCTGCAGGGGTCTGGGCCTTACCAGGAGCATTTCACACAATCAAAGTGTCACAGAAACCTTTTAGGTTGGAAGAGACCTTCAAGATCATCAATTCCAACCCTCACCCCAGGTCTCCACCAAACCATGGCTCTCAGCACCACATCTCCGTGGCTTGGAAATCCCTCTAGGGATGAGGCTTCCACCACCTCCTGGGCAGCCTGGGCCAGGCCTGGACAACTCTTGCAGAGGAAATTGTTCCTCATGTCAACCTAACTCTCCCTGGGGCAACCTGAGGCCTCTCATCTTACCACTTGTGCTTGGGAGAGGAGACCAAACCCCACCTCACTCCAACTTCCTCGCAGGGAGCTGCTGAGAGCCAGGTCTCCCCTCAGCCTCTTTTCCTCCAGAATGAACAACCCAGGTCCCCCAGCTGCTCCTACAGCTCTTCTCCACCAAGGCTACAATGCTTGGGTATGACCTAGCCTGGGACACAGGACCTGATTCTAGCTTAACTTTGGGGGGGCTGGAGGTCATCCAAACCCGAGGCCGGGGTAGAGTCAGGAGCAAGGGATGGCCCAGCAGAACTGGGTGTGCTTGCTGTTTAGCCCCTGCTCTGCAGCTACTCTTTGATACCTTTATCCCTCAAGGAGGCAGCCAGGAGTCTGCCTTAGCTCAATGCTCCAGACTTAGAAGACTCTTTAGGGAGCTGAGTCAGCTGGAGGCACCTAGAGGAGCTGTGGCCTGCTTGCGGACCCCGCAGGTGGCCACCAAGGGTCTTCACGTGGCCAAGAGTCAAAATGCATCTAAAAATGTCTTGTTTCATGGACTCACAGAACATCAGAGGCTGGAAGGACCTCCAGAGGTCATCCAGTCCAACCCCCTGCCAGAGAGCAGCATCCCCCAGGGCAGGCCACACAGAATGCATCCAGGGGGGGTTGGAAGCTCTCCACACCAGCAGACTCCACAACCTCAGGGCAGCTGCTCCAGGCTCCAGCAGCCTCACACCAAAGAAGTTTCTCCTGCTGCTCAGCTGGAACCTCCTGGCTGCCAGTTTGTGCCCCTTGGCCTTGGCCCTGGGCACCACTCAGCAGAGCCTGGCCCAGCCTCTTGCCCCCCAACCTCAGCTATTGACAGGCATTGATCAGATCCCTCTCAGCCTTCTCCTCCCCAGACCAAACAGCCCCAGGGCTCTCAGCCTCTTTCCACAGGGGAGATGCTCAAGGCCCCTAAGCATCCTCCTGGCTCTCCCTGGGCTCTCCCCAGCAGCTCTCTGTCTCTCTGGAACTGGGGACCCAAGCTGAGCACAGGATTGCAGGAGTGGTCTCAGCAGGGCAGAGCGAGGGGCAGCAGAACCTCCCCAGCCCTGCTGGCAACACTTTTTCTTGCTTCCCCAGGCTCCCCTTGGCTCTCTTGGCCCCCAGGGCACTTTGCTGTGCCATGCGCAGAACTTGCTGCCCACCAGCACCCCAAGGGTCTTTCTCAATGGAGCTGCTCTCCAGCCAGGACCCCATTGGCCTTCCTGGACACAGGGCACATTGCTGGCCCATGGAGAACTTCTTGTCCACCAGCCTGCCAGGTCCTTCTCCAGGGCTGCCCTCCAGCTGTTTGGTTCCAAAGTGGCATGTTCTTAACCACAAAGCACTGGAATCACCTTCAAGGCTCAGGCTGAGGGGCACATCCTACCAATTTTGCTCAGCAGCTCCTGCTTCTCTGCAGAGGGAAGAGAAAAGGAAATGAAAACCAAGCAAAGATGGCTGAGGAAAGCAAGGAAGGGATGGGAGCGTGAGGATGGCGTGTAGGGATGGCAGTGGATGAGTTGTTTGTTGCTTGTGGGACAGCCTGGGCTTTGATCTCAATGTTTATAGAGCTCTTTCTTGGAGAGAACTCCTCTGGGGTTTAACCTCTTAGTTATCTGACTGCCAGGGCTGGGCCTGAGCCATGGCTCCCGCACCACAGCTCGCAGCACACTGAACAGCTCCAGGATGGGCACTCAGCCTCCCCCCGGGCAGCCTGGCACCTCCCTGACAACCCTTCCAGTGAAGCTCCTTCTGGTGCCCAACCTCAACCTCCCCTGGGGAAACTTAGGCCATTTCTTCTCCTCCTGTGCTGTTGCCTCCTGAGCAGAGCCCAGCCCCACATGGTGCAGCCTCCTCTCAGGGAGCTGCAGAGGTCAAGGAGCTCTCCCCTCAGCCTCCTCTCTCCAGCCTCACCCCCCCCAGCTCTCTCCCCAGCCCTCTTCTCCAGACCCTTCCCCAGCTCTGTTGCCCTTCTTGGCCTGCTCCAGCTCCTCATGTCCTTCTGGGGGTCAGGAG
>CM037637.1:35555935-35599958 GCA_015227895.2 Colaptes auratus
TGCTGTGGGGGATGGTGTCAAGGCCTTGCTGAAGTCCGAACCAAAGAAATGCCCACAGCACACACAGGCCTCGCCCTATGGAACTGATCTGTTCGCCACCCTCTGTGGCACTGGCCTGTGCCACCCATTGCACGATGCCTTCATGATAGCCGGGGGCTGCGCAGCGCAGGCATTTGCTGCTTAGAATCTGGCAGTAGGAAGATGATAGACTTAGTTGTTTTGATGCCTGCAGTTATTTTAAGGTGCTGTCTATTTTTTTCAATAATCTGAATAAACATTGTGCTAAACCACACAGAATATCACTGCGATAAATGTCTTAAAGGCATCACTGTCACCCAAATCCTGTGCTGCCGGTTTGAAAACTTTGATCTTAAGCTTGTAAGTAAAAGATAAAGTCACTGGGGATAAGTTGTTTCCTAACTGCCTGGTGATTTCATGGTTATAATCATGATTCTTTTCTGACATTTTGCATTCATCATCACTGTAGCCTTTGTGAACTGGATCTTCTGTGGTCCCACAATCTGTATGTTGCCTCACAAGAATATTCACATAAAATTGGTGATGAGGACTTTGCCTGCTTTCAGAGAGCTCCATAGAGGGAGGAGAGAAGCTGTGGGTTTGCAACATTTCTTCTATCACCTTGCTTAGGAATATAGGGCAGTGGATCAGGCTGGAGAGCTCCTGTGCTCTATATATGCTTTGCTGTGTGAGAGGTCTGCAGGGAACTGCTGCAGTCAGAACACTGCAAATCTGTAGCAGCTCTGGCCTTGGTAAAGGAGCCTTCAGCATTCGGGGTGGAGGTGGGGGTGGAACCAACAAAAAAAAAAGAAAAAGAGCAAAAAAGATGCTGAATATCCATTTTTTCTCTTCCATTCTGCATGAGCAGAAGTGTACATTGATAAGTAGAGGATACTGTCCCACAGACAAAGCTGTCTAATGATGCTTTTATGGATTCTTAAGTTCACTACTAGATCTTGGGGTAATATCTCTACATATTACAGATTCTTCTCTTAGCAAAGGTGAAGGAGTAAACAAATTCAAATATGCTAGAAGAAGCCATTGTGGAGCTCTTAAGGATTGACAGAAACATTTGGGAAAGTTCAAAAGACCCCAAAAACCTCAATTTAATATATAATTTCCATGAGCCCAATCCTCATCTAGTTAATATAGCTTTTTTCCTATGAAAGTGAAACATCTGCATTCATTAACATCAAATGATCTGGTCCTTGTCTGAATTTTTCAGTCAGGCAGTTGTGAGTTTTGCCCTCAAATACTAGCCCTGTTCCTTCAATAAAACAAGGCAGACAAAATTCCAAAGTAAGGGAGAGAGTTATGAGGAGATCTTCAAATTCAAGCCAATAGTTAAGAATTGCTTCAGTCTAATCCAGAAAAATAACAACAAGTACTTGTCCATCACTGTCACTCGAGATGGTGTCATGGCTTGAGGTGAACCCGCTGCTTGAGTTGCACCATCCTGCCAGTCACGCCAGCTTCAAAATGAAACGTGCTGGATGGGGCAAAGTATGATGGGGCTTGAAGTTCAGATTGCAACATGGGAGGCTTCCTGTTCGCGTTGCTGCTTCTGTGTTCTGGGTTTTTGGGAGTTGGTTCCTATCCGCAGGGATGGTGGTGAGATGGGTGGGAGTCAGGTACTGCTGGATTTCTTTTATGCTGTTTTTTTTTTCTGTATTTTGCTGTGCTGCTTCTGCAAACAGGCTAAGCTAAGGTAATCATGCATTGTGATTATGATATCTTATGTTATATTAAATTCTGATTTATCTCTTTATCTCAACCCTGAATTTTGTGTGTTACTTTTCCCTCACTTCTGCACGGGGCAAGGCAGACAGTTATTGCAGGGTTGTGTTAACCCTTTGCAGATAGTAATTATTAGTTCACTAGTGTAATTGATGGCAACAGTTATGATTCACTGCTCTCAATGTGTAGGTTTTGTTCAATGTCTCATGCTTTTAAAAGCTGTAAAGTCTTTGTTGTTACAATATACAGAGGAGTTGATACTAATAACAAATTACTATTTACACTTTGCACCTTGTCTGCAAACAACAGAACAGAAGATGAACAAAGTTCCACAGACTCTTTAGTCCGTCTGGTGGTCTGTGTAAGAAATACTGTCTGTACTGCATCTTACTCTCCTACAAGCCCTTGTGAGAGGGCTGAGGGAGCTGGGATTGTTTAGCCTGGAGAAGAGGAGGCTCAGGGGTGACCTCATTGCTCTCTACAACTACCTGAAAGGTGGTTGTAGCCAGGAAGGGGTTGGTCCTCTCTCTCTCTAGCAACCAGCATCAGAACAAGGGGACACAGTCTCAAGCTGCACCAGGGGAAGTTTAGGCTGGAGGTGAGGAGAAAGTTCTTCACCGAGAGAGTGGTTTGCCATTGGAATGGGCTGCCCGGGGAGGTGGTGGAGTCCCCATCCCTGGAGGTGTCCAAGAGGGAATTGGACGTGGCACTTGGTGCCATGGTCTAGTCATGAGGCAGTGGGTGCAGGTTGGACTCGATGATCTTCGAGGTCTCTTCCAACCTTAGTGATACTGTGATTATCACTAAGTGACATCCGCTGTTCTTCCTATATGTTGCATCCTGCCACATATTTGTCAGTATGTACATTTGGTTGGATTAATATAAACATCTATTAGTAGTTAACAAACATCTTTGAAAATATGTTCCTTCAGAAGCTGCTAGTACTCTTGAGGATCAGAACTGAGCAGACAAAATCCAGTAATTCAGAGGCAGAGTAGACAAATTTGAGCCCTGAATCATCCAGATGCAGAGACTAAAAATGGCATGTGTCTTTGTTGTCACACAGAGAGACAGATAAGGTCACTGGAAGTTTTTTCATTGACTTCCATGATACCAAGTAAAAGACATGACAGACAGAAAGGAATCTGTATCTTTTATAGCTTTGGAATTACTCAAGGAATTCAGTTCTCAGTAAAACATCAGCTGTTAAACATCATCAGACACATCAAGTAGTGTCCTCATCTCAAGCCCACATTATATCCAACTTTGCCAGATACTAGCTTTCCATAATATTTTTTCAATAATTAAATAAAAAAGACTTTGTCTGGGATTCTGAGCCTTTTAGCAGAAGGTCTCAAAACACAGCAGCTGCTTGGAGGGCTTTGTTCAAAGTGCATCACAGCCAACAAAACATTACTAAGACCGAATTAGTACTAGCTACAAAATAGGATGTTTGAAACCACTCATACATATCAGGCAGTTAAGAGCTGATTACAGGCAAGATAAAAGACATGCAAAAGCAGCAAACTTGTGTGAAAAACTCCTACCCTTCCTGCCTGTCTACTTTCCCAGGCTAATATCACACAGTCATGGAGCAATCTGACCTGCAGTGATTAGTAATGGTGACCCTTCCAGGCACAACCACTGTTTTGGTCACCTCACATCCATGCATCCATTTCCTCCTTAAAAATAGTACTTGTGGTAGAAACTATGGTTGGCTTCATAGACCCTTATATTTCTTTTTCTTTCTTTTGTATGTATGGAAAGAAAATAAAACTGTTTGTGGTTTTATTATTATTTGTTATGATTTATGTGCCAAAAAGCCTCTTTGAGTATGGGTTTGGTATTGTCCTTGTGAAATAGGTGCAGCTGTGAGGGCAGTACAGCTATCCATTGGAGAAATCAGTGTAAGAGCAGTTCTTATTCAAAAAAAACCCTGATAAATTGTAGTGAGGCTGAACAGAGAACTTCAGGATTATTTCATAACAAAGAATATAAAAATACTTTTGAATATACTTGAGAATGGTAAGATATCAACAGCACCTGGTAAGATATCCTTCATCTTACTTAATGGATGTGGGAAACGCTGAAGATGGTTTTTACCTGGACTTTAGTAAGGCATTTGACACTGTCTCCAACTGAATCCTCCTGGAGAAAGTGGCCGTTCATGGCTTGGATGGGTAGACACTTCACTGAGTAAAAAACTGGCTAGATGGATGAGATTGAAGAGTGGTAGTGTTAGACAAATTGGCAGCTGGTCACAAGTGGTGTTCCCCTCTGGGGCCAG
Source organism: Colaptes auratus (assembly GCA_015227895.2). Lineage (NCBI taxonomy): Eukaryota > Metazoa > Chordata > Aves > Piciformes > Picidae > Colaptes > Colaptes auratus. The sequence continues at coordinate 35,559,978 of CM037637.1, forward strand.
CTCTCTTTAATATCTTTATCAATGATCTGGACAAAAGGACTAGGTGCACCCTCATTAAGTTTGCAGATGGCACCAAGCTGGAAGGGGCTGTTGATCTGCTGGAGGGCAGGAAGGCTCTACAGAAGGATCTGGACATGCTGGATTGGTGGGCAAAGGCCATTTATATGAGTTTCCATGAGGCCAAGTGCTGGGTTGTGCATTTGGGTCACAATGCTACAGGCCTGGGGGAGAGTGGCTGGGGTTGTTTAATCTGAAGAAAAGGAGGCTGAGGGGGAAACATATTGCTCTCTGCATCTACCTGAAAAGAGATTGGAGTGAGGTGAGTGTTGGTCTCTTCTCCCTAGCAACAGTTACATTTCTGAGTTCACCATTGAAAAATACTATTACATGCTCATTTTATTATTTTTCTCCAAATAATTAATAACTAATCATTATCAATATCTTCAATGTGAAAACCAGATGTATTTCTCCATAGAATCATTATGGTTGGAAAAGACCTTAAGACCATTGAGTGCAACCATAACCCAGCTACCATGACCACTAAACCATGAAGCACCACATCTACAGCTTTTTGGTGACTCCACCACCTCCCTGGGCAGGCTGTTCCAGCCCCTCACCACTCTCTCACTGAAGATGTCTTTCCTAACATCTAATGCAAACGTCCCCTGGCATAACTCAAACCCATTTCCTTTTGTCCTGTCACTGGTTACTTGGGAGAAGAGACCAATGCCAGCCTCACTCCAGCCTCCTTTCAGGTAGCTGTAGAGAGCTACGAGATCTCCCCTCAGCCTTCTCCATGTCACTATGGTATATTTCAATCCCCATGAAGGAAACTCACTATCTTAAGACACTTAGTTCTACACAGTGGTTCTGGAAAGCCACAAAAACTCTTTATTTCCTTTTCCTCATCCATCCAAGTATCTGAACAAAATCTGAGTCTACCTCAGGCATAATTCCCTCCCCAAAAAGAATTTTAGTTCTCTGAATATCATGTGCAATAGTCAGTTCTGGAGTTTAAAATAGTTCAGACACAGTTACAACACTGTCATATACTTGCTGTCCAAAGCCATGACACAGCAGCCTGTTACTTTCTGTGATATTGCCTTTCCAACATTTACTGGAGTGGAAAGTTTCCACTGATGACATGAGTTTGGGAACAAATTCTGTATGTCTTTGAGGCAGATAAGTTTCTGCTTAAGGAAAGATTACAGGAATATGATTCTATTTTGACAAATGAAGAAAATGCCAGTTTTAAGAGATTTCCAGGCAGCATTTTTTTGCTGGAAAACCTTGTACTTAAAACTAACAAAAAAGGCTGAGATAAAGAAAGAATCATCTGTTTACCAGATTGTGTACTTTTCATCTCTGTCTTCTTATAATGGTCTCATAAAGGACACTTTGTATACTTAACATTTAAAATATTCAAATGTCAAGGAAGAAAACAGGCAATTATTTGACTATTATTTCAATATTACTAATATTTTGCAAATATTTTAATTAAAACTATTCAGTATAACATTTAAATGTAACTAAATTTTGGCATTTGCATTGCAAGTTTAATTGACTTCTTTGACTTACTAATAAATACTTCCTTTTTCTCACAGTAGATCAGAAAACTTCTGGAGGTAGCTGGTGAAGAATAGAGAAATGTCTGAGCCTCATGACGTCAGTTAAAGGCAAATTATTCTGGCCAGTTTAATTTTTCTTGGTTCCAGACTGTATTATACTGGAAGGCCTCCTCAGCCATCCATCCACAGTCCAGGAGGTTCTTCCAGTGCATTGATGATAACTTCATGATGCAAATGGTGGACAGGCTGACTAGGAGAGGAGCACTGCTGGATCTTATAGTCACTAGAAGAGCCTGGTTGAAGTGGTGAAGGTTGAGGGCAGCATTGGCTGCAATTACCATGATATGGTGGAGTTGAGGATTTTGTGTGGTAAAAGAGAATACCAAGCAGGATCAAAACCTTAGATTTCAGCAGGGCCAAGTCTGGCCTTTTCAAGAAACTGCTGGGGGGAAACCCCATGGGACAGGGAACTAGAAGGCAAAGGACCCAGGATAGTTTTTTAACATTCAAGAACCATTTCTTCCAAGCTTGGGATCACAGCATACCAACAGGTAGTAAATCGAGAAGTGGAGCCAGCAGACCTGCATGTTTAAATAGGGACTGCTGGGCAAATTCAAGTGGGAGAAGAGAGTCTACAGATCACAGAAGGATGGGCTGGCCACTTAGGAAGGGTATAAGACTGTAGTCAGAGGATGTATAGAGGCATAGAGGAAAGCTAAGGTCTCCTTGAAATTCAACCTTGCAAGGGAAGTGAAGGACAACAGAAAGAGCGTCTTCAAATATGTTGCAGGAAAAACTAACACTAGAGGCAGTGTAGACCCAATGCTGAATGAGGTAGGTGCTTGGAGACAGAGGATACAAGAAGGTGGACTTACTGAATGCCGCCTTTGTCCTGACCCCTGAGGCCCCATAGGAAGTCAGGATAAAGGAAGAAGGTGTTGGAACAACTTATCCTTGATCCCAGCACAAGGGTGAAACTGAATTTCTCTGCCAGGTCCTTTTACCTTGTCTCGCTTAGTGGCCTGTAGTGTTTGAGCCTTAACTGGGAGTTAACGCTCAGATGGGGGCAAGGCTGAGAACCTCTCCCCTGCTCCCCCCCTCCCTCCCAACAGAGAGGGGGAAAAAAAAGGAAGGGAAGGAGCAAATCCACCAGCAATAAGTTGGAGTCAGCCTGGAAGTAGAGAGGTAAAGAGTTTTCTTTAAAAATTATATATATAACAATAACAAGTAAGGTTCACAAGGGCAAGGAACAAGGATGGATGGGGGGGGAAAAAACCCCAAGAATACAAAACCAGTCTCTCTCTCTGAAGAGGCATGGAGGCAACAAGGAGAAGGATCAGGCCACCCACATGGCAGAAGAGCAGGAAGGCAGCCGCAGTAGCTCTCATCCAGGAGAGGCAGGAGCCAAAGGAGCCCAATGACTGCAGTCGTGCTTTTTATACCCTAGCTGGGCAGGGAGGGGGGAGTGGGACAGACTCAGTTTCCCAGGGGGAAAAATGCCCTGCAGGGAGGGCAAAGCACCAGCAAGCCCTCCACCCTGTTTTGTTTCTTTTCAGAATGGGTCTTAATCCACCACATGGCCAAACCAGCTTTCAACAGAATGTCATTTTGTTACCTTTCTCAGAGACTTCATAAGTTTTACCCCACATGATGATGTCATCGAGGAACTGAATGTGTTCTGGGGCTCCACCTTTCTCCAATGCATCATGGATCAATGCATTACAAATTGTTGAGCTCTGTTTCCATCCTTGGGGGAACAATTAAATGTGTACTGGATGCCCCTCCAGGTAAAGGCAAACTGAGGCCTGCATTCCTCTGCTACAGGAAAAGAAAAGAAAGCATTAGCAGTATCTATGGTAGCATACTATTTGGCCTCCTCGGATTCCAGCTCACACTGAAGTTCCATCATGTCCAGTACAGCCACACTTACGGGTGGAATTACTTCATGCAGGGCACAGAAGTCAACTGTCAGACACCAGTCTCCATTCTGCTTTCGCACAGGCCACACTGGACTGCTGAAAGGCGAATGAGTTTTGCTGATGCCATTCTGGTTCTCTAACTGGCGAACCAGCTTACAAATGGGCATCAAAGAGTCGCTGTTAGTTCCGTATTGTCTGTAGTGTGCAGTCTGAGAAGCAATTGGCAGCTTCACATCCTCTATCTCATGCGGTGCCACAGCTGCAGATTCATCTGGAAGTTCAGGTCTAATAGATAACCTTAATTTTCCATCAACTTCTGCAGTTGCTGTTTCAAAAGCCCATTTGTAACCCTTGGGATCTTTGAAACGCCCTTCTCTCAAAAAGCAAAATGCAAGTTGTGTCTGCCCAGTTACAATAGTATGTTTCTTCCACTCATTACCACTTAGACTTACTTCAGCTTGCAACATAGTCAACTCTTGAGACCCACCAGTAATTCATGAAATAGTTATGGATGCTGCCCTTTTATGATTTGATGGTATTAAGGTACACTGAGCACCTGTGTCAACCAAAGCCCTATACTTCTGAACCTTGGCAGTGCCAGGCCACCAAATGAACACATTCCAATATATTCTGTTATCTCCATTATCCCTATCCTCCATCTGGCAGGAGGCAGGGCATCTCTAATTCTGCACATTGCATGTACAGTTGGCACAGTATCCAGCATTAGTGTTAGAACCATTGCTGAAGCAATTTGAATGATTATGGGAACAGAGGCAGCTCCCTTTTTGGTACTGTAACCTCTGGCTTTGCCACTCTGCAGTTCCTGCACTCTCTCCAGAAGAACAGAGGTGGGTTGACCATCCCACTTATTCATGTTCTCTCCAAATTGGTCACACAGGATTGTCCAAGGAGACCCACATGATTCTTGCTATCTTGTTTGAATTGGCTTGGTTTGAGCTGGCCTCCTCCTCGGACATCTATTTCTGATGGCACAAACAAGGACCCATTCAGAAGAGGAAGCAGTGGTTTCATCCTCCTTTGCCAATTTGGACATGGAGATCTTAAATTACAATACAATACACCACCAGGTTGGAAGAGACCTTCAAGATCATCACGTCCAACCCATCAACCAATCCAACCCACCTAAATACAGTACAATACAATCCAACCCACCTAAACAACTAAACCATGGCACCAAGCACCCCATCAAGCCTCTTCCTGAACACCTCCAATGAAGGTGACTCAACCACCTCCACGGGCAGCCCATTCCAATGGGCAATCACTCTCTCTGTATAGAATTTCTTCCTAACATCCAGCCTAAACCTCCCCTGGTGCAGCCTGAGACTGTGTCCTCTTGTTCTGGTACTGGCTGCATGGGAGAAGAGACCAACCTCTGCCTGGCTGCAACCTCCATTCAGGGAGTTGTAGAGAGCAATAAGGTCACCCCTCAGTCTCCTCTTCTCCAGGCTAAGCAACCCCAGCTCCCTCAGCCTTTTCCTCATAGGGCTTGTCTTCCAAACCCCTCACCAACTTCGTTTCCCTTCTCTGGACACGCTCCAGCAAGACAACCTCCTTCCTAAACTGAGGGGCCCAGAACTGGACACAGGACTCAAGGTGTGGCCTAACCAGTGCAGTGTACAGGGGCAGATTGACCTCCCTGCTCCTGCTGGCCACACTCTTCCTGATGCAGGCCAGGATGCCATTGGCCCTCCTGGCTGCCTGGGCACACTGCAGGCTCATGTTCAGCCTACAATCAACCAGCAACCCCAGGTCCCTCTCTGCCTGGCCGCTCTCCAGCCACTCTGACCCCAGCCTGTAGCACTGTATGGGGTTGTTGTGGCCAATGTGCAGAATCCGGCACTTGGATGTGTTCAATCTCCTGCCCTTGGCCTCTGCCCATCTGTCCAGCCTGTCGAGGTCCCTCTGCAAAGCCTCTCTGCCCTCCAGCAGATCAACTCCTACCCCAGCTTGGGGTCGTCCACAAATTTACTGATGATGGACTCAATGCCCTCATCCAGATCATCCATAAAGATGTTGAAGAGCATGGGGGCCCAGCACTGATCCTTGAGGCACACCACTAGTGACTGGCTGCCAGCTGGCTGTGGCACCATTCACCACCACTCTCTGGGCTCGGCCCTCCAGCCAGTTCCTAACCCAACGCAGTGTGCTCCTGTCCAAGCCATGGGCTGCCAGCTTGGCCAGGAGTTTGCTGTGGGGGACGGTGTCAAAGGCCTTGGTGAGGTCCAGGTAGACCACATCCACAGGCCTCCCCACATCCACCAGGCAGTCACCTGATCATAGAAGGAGATCAGGTTGGTCAGGAGGACCTGCCGTTCCTAAATCCATGCTGGCTAGGCCTGATCCCTTGGCCATCCTGTAAGTGCTGTGTGATCACACTCAAGATGACCTGCTCCATGATCTTGCTGGCACTGAGGTCAGGCTGACAGGCCTATAATTCCCTGGCTCTTCCAACTGGCCCTTCTTGTGGATGGGCACCACGTTGGCAGCTTCCAGTCTTCTGGGACCTCTCCAGTGAGCCAGGACTGCTGAAAAAATGATGGAGAGTGCTTGGCCAGCTCATCTGCCAGCTCTCTCAGCACCCTAGGATGGATCCCATCCAGTCCCATGGCCTTGTGGAGGTCCAAGTGGCTCAGGAGATCTCTAACTACCTCCTGGAGCAGCGGGAAACTATGCAGCTCCCTGGCTCCTTCTGCCAGCTCTGCAGGCCAGCTGTCTGGAAGATGTTCTGCCATGCTAGGATAGATTGAGGCAAAGAAGGCATTAAGCACCTCTGCCTTTTCCTCATCCTTTGTTACAACGTTCCCCTCCGTGTCCACCAAGGAGTGGAGGTTGTCCTTGCCCTTCCTCTTGCCATTGATGTATTTATAGAAGGACTTTTTGTTGTCCCTCACAGCAGAGGCCAGTCTAAGTTCTAAATGGGCTTTTGCCTCCCTAATTTTCTTCCTGCATGTCCTAGCAACATCCCTAAACATTCCATAGGTTGCCTCCCCTTTCTTCCAGAGATGATACACCCTCTTGTTTTCCCTTAGTTCTATTAAAAGTTCATTACCCATCCAGGCTGGCCGTCTGCCCCGGCGGCTATCTTCTTCGGCACACTGGCACAGCCTGTTCCTGCATCTTCAAGAGTTCTTCCTTGAAGCAGCTCCAGCTCTCCTGGACCCCTTTATTTTTAAGGGCTGTTTCCCAAGGAACCTTCTGAGTTAGTTCCTTGAGTAACCTGAAGTCTGCCCTCCTGAAGTCCAGAGTGGAGGTCTTCTTGCTGCCCCTCTTAGCTTGGCTGAATACAGAAAACTCAATTATCTCATGGTCACTGGTGCCTAAACACCCTCCGACCACCACATCCCCACCAGCCCTTCCCTGTTGGTGAAGAGGAGGTCAAGCAGAGCCTCACCCCTGGTAGGCTCGCGCAGCACCTGGGATAAGAAGCTGTCCTCCATAGCTCCTCCTAGACTGCCTCCTCTCTGCTGTGTTGAGATCCCAGCAGATATCAGGCAGGTTGAAGTCGCCCATGAGAACAAGGTCAGGCGATCTTGAGACAGCCTTAAGCTGCCTATAGAATGCTTCATCGACATCTTCCTCCTGGTTGGGTGGTCTATAACAGACTCCAACCAGGATGTCTGCCTTCCTGATCTTCCCTCTAATTCTCACCCACAAGCACTCAACCCGATCGTCCCTGATCTCCATTCCTCCTTCATTTCTTTCATGCCATCTTTTCTCTCTTCAGTCAGAGTTTTTATGGCTGAGACAAATGAAGTGCATATGAGACTTCCAACTTCCAACTGCCTCATTTGGTCAGTAAAATAACCAACAGTAGGAGGCATTCCCCCATAGTTTCTTGACACAATTCTGCTTGCCAAAATACCAGCATAGAAAGGAGGAGCAAGCTTGATGAGTTTCTTGGAAAGAGCTGTTCCCTCAGAAATCTCATCAAGATTCCTTGTACTGTCATTTCCAAAAATAATTTCTCTTAGAGCAAACTTCCACAAATGCTTGATGCCTTCTTCCATAGTGGACCATTGTGGTAGTTTAAGGCTATGCCTTTAAAATTTATCACAGATCTTGAACAGAAAGTGGTAAAATGTAAATAAATAGTTCTAAACAGTATCATTGGAAATAAAATGCACCTAAAAACTAGGAAGCAACTCTCTTTTGCTGTGTCCATTAACGTTCTGATAGTGTTTGAGGAACTATGTTGCCTTTGTCCTCTCTTTCTGGGCTTTCTTCCTCTTTCTCCCTATGTCCTGTTCCTCTCTCCTGTTTCCTTGTGCACTGGCTTGTGTCTCCTCCTGTGCAGTGAGTCATCTCAGTCTTGTCCTGTCACAGCTGAGGGTCCCCTCCTTGAATTATTTATCACAAACAACCTGTATCTGATGTCTGCTCTAGTTTGTATAAAGCTATCATGAGTATCTCCACTGCAGGATAGATGCTCACCAAATCACATTTAGCAGAGCTGGGCTTCGACTGAGTTTGGCTTAGGAAATTACTACTTTTCTAAGTATTTTTCATCTGATTAAAACAAATGAATGCTTTCCCTGAGCTGATGGATTTGCAGGTGTAAAGGATAGACTTTGCCTTGTTCCAGTTTTGTTTGGTAGTCGATAGCTTGCACAACTCATCAAGGTGTCCTTTCTCTAAAGTTCTTCATTAGTGTTGCAATGCTGCTTGTGTGGAGAAGAACCCAGACTGTCCAGCCTTGCCACAAGTATATGATCTGGAGTTAAACAGAAGGAAAATGGGCTGGATTTTCAGGATCATTATAGAAAATCTTTCTAAGCTGTGCCAGCACCCATCTGAAACTACAGCAGGACTTCATGATGAGGCAATTTGCTACTACTGCAGGCAAACCTAACTGTAGTAACAGTCCATACATTCTCACAGAAGAAACAAATGCTATGAACTTTAGCTTCAGCTGTTATGAACATTAGCCTCAGTTGTTGTGTCTAACCTGAAGTCGTGTGGAGTAGTTCTGCTCTTTTATATCTTTTCCCATCTCCCCACTACCTAATTGTCACTTCCACTTGAAATATTTTTGAAAGTCATCCTCCTACTGATGTTGTGCATCATCTTTTATAAAACTGTGCCTAAAAAGAAAATCAGTGTTTTTCAGCTTTCTGTCTGAGTGTTTGGCAGCACCTTCACACCAGCCTCACTCTCATTACACAGCCTAATTTCTTGTTCCTTGAACATAGTGACAAGGGCAAGTAAAACAGTTCTGATAGCCAAAATACAAATACAAATTTGACCATTAAATATTTATGAACACATTTAATGACTTGTTTCTTGTGCTGAGGATCTATCTCTCATAAAGCCTTTGGTAAACATCACCTTTGCTCTTATGTATACCCTGACCTTTGCAAGGCCCTTGGGTTAGGTTCTCTTGCCTAGTTTAGTCATCTAAAAGGCATTTAAGCACTAAACACAAAGTAGCTACATAGGTGCCTTCTGCAGTCAGTGGGCATGACCATATGCAGAAAGCAAGTCATCACATCCTAAACTAGAGAACCATAGATTTAATTAAGTAGGAAAAGACCTTTGAGATCATCCAGTCCAATCGCCAAAACACTGCCAAGTCCATCACTAACCACGTCCCTCAGCACCACATCTGCACGTCTTTTGAATACCTTCAGTGATTATGCCTTCCCCACTTGCCTGGCCAGCCTGTTCCAGTGTTTGACAACCTTTTCAGTGAAGAAATTTATCATCCTGGTCAACCTAAACCTCCCCTGGTGCATGAATGCTCCATTTCCTGGATCTGTCTCACTCCACGAGGCTATGCCAACAGCCTAGGCGTCTACAACCAAATGCTTTACTCTTCTCCAGACAAAGCTGGGTGAGCTACGTGCTCCCGGGTGTTTCATTGGACTTATTGTCTTGCTTGAGATAGCTTTACTGTTTCTTTGGCTAGCCTATCATGCCTGTGATAACTATCCACAATCTTCTTTCTTCTGCTGGGTTTGGTCTCCTGCACATAAATGTTAATCTCTTTAGAGTAGGAACACAGAGTAGTCCATGGGCTTTACCCCTCAACCTCCCTCTCTCCCCCAAAATGAAAAGTAGAATAAGGAATCCTTCTGGTGCCAACAAACAATCATTTAGGCAATCTGGAACAGCTGATTTACTCAGCAGAATTTATGACATCTGTTCATGGGAAAAATACCAAAAACTCAGACTGCTGCTGGAAACTCTCACAGTTAGTACTACTGAGGGGAATGAAAAGATTGATATAAAAAAGGGTTGGAAATCGTGGAGATGACATGCAAAACCAAGAACTACTTAAATCAGTAAGATTTGCTGAACTCAGCCTTTAATTCACCATCTGCAAATGTGGCCCAATAAAGGCATATTCAGATTTGCCACCCAAGTGTTACAGCTCCAGAGTGTGCTATGTGATAGCCCATAATTGAATAGATGCATGGTGTTTCTGAAGGGCTGGGCAGGAACATGGAGAGATTGCTTTCCTTACTGCTCTTCTAGTGAAATCTCACATATTTGACCAGTTTATAACTTCAGGCTACATTTACTCCTTTTCCCATTATGTAATTAACAATTCTGAAGGCAGGAGTCAGAAACAATACCTCTGGGTACACTGAATAGAATCATAGAATCATAGAATCAATAAGGTTGGAAAAGACCTCAAAGATCATCAAGTCCAACCAGTCACCCAACACCTCATGACCACTAAACTATGGCACCAAGTGCCACATCCAATCCCCTCTTGAACACCTCCAGGGATGGTGACTCCACCACCTCCCTGGGCAACACATTCCAATGGCTAACTCTCTCTGGGAAGAGCTCTCTCCTCACCTCCAGCCTAAACCTCCCCTGGCACAGTTTGAGACTGTGTCCCCTTGTTCTGGTGCTGGCTGCCTGGAAGAAGAGACCAACCCCCTCCTGGCTACAACCTCCCTTCAGGTAGCTGTAGACAGCAGTAAGGTCTCCCCTGAGCCTCCTCTTTTCCAGGCTAAACAACCCCAGCTCCCTCAGCCTCTCCTCATAGGGCTTGCGCTTGAGGCCTCTCCCCAGCCTCATTGCTACACATCAAATAGGAAATTCTTCAACCTTCAGCAGTAAAAATTCAGTGTCCTTTTTGGAATGACTAAGGCTATAGCAACTTTCCTCCTACACTAAACCTACTGGATTCTAAGAATCCCCATTCCAGCCTGTCAAATACATCCCCATTGTGTCAGTTCCTCAGAAGGACTTCCTAATACCAGGTTCTCTCACTGTGATTCAGAGTCCATCCTTTTAGTTGATTGCAGGGAATACTTTGGCCACTTGCAATTAAAAAAAAAAAAAAAAAGGTTTTGTCTCACAGAATCGTTTGGAAAAATTAGTTTGTTTCATATGCTTGAGGGAACACTGTGCTGGAAGGAGTTTGAAGCAGACTCAGAAGAGCTGGTTCCTTCCACCACATCACCGTGACTCAACAATGCAGAAACAGCTCGTGCCCTTGCTGAGCAGCAGGGGCCAGGTTTTGTGGGCCAGCCAGGCACTACCAGCTCTGAAGACCGTACGTGTTAACCCTTTCAGTTGCTCTATTGTGCTGAGATGCCTTAAGTTAGCTAGGAGCAAAAGTCGTTACTGATCCTTTTCTGTAGATGCTACTAGTCAGCAACCAACCCTCAAATTAAAATGGAAAACAGCTAATCCAGTATGGGTGGAGCAGTGGTCGCTCAGACAAGATAGGCTACAAGTTGTTAAGACCCTACTGCAGAAACAATTGCAATTAGGGCACACCTTGCTAGCCACCCCACCCCCCTTTTCTGGTAAGACTCTAGTCTGCCAAAGCTCTGTTCTGCTTTAAAGCAACAGTGCTAATTTCATCATTTCCGATTGTAATGTCTTTCAGAGATTTGTTATTTAGAGTTTTGCTAAGTCTTCCTGGTAAGCATAATGAATAGTAAGTATTTGGTATTCACAGGTACTTAGTACATAATAATTGTAGTGAGGTATAAGTACTTAGTAATGAATTCAAATGATGAGTTTTCTTTTGGTTCGAACCTTCTTAGTTGTGTGCCTAGGCATTTCAAAGGAGCTCCATGTAGTATAGTTAGGGTTTGTAGTAAATAAGTATTCATTTTTAAAAGTATTCCTTAGCTAATGTAACACCTTTCTCTTTCCTTCTTAGACATTGACTAGAAAAAAATTTTTTAAATACAAAAAAATACAAAAAATATATTGAAGAAATTGTAAAATACAAAAAATACAAAGAAAAGAAAAATTTTAAAATAATAATAAATAAAAAAATATATAACAAAACAAAACCAAAAAGATTACAACTTAGATACAAAAAGTACAATACAAAATAATAATTAAAAATAGTTTAAAAATTTAAAAAGGAAAAGAAAAAATTAAAATGAAAACAATTAAACAGAATAATAAAAAACCATTAGCCCAAAAAATAAGCATTGCTAACAAAAAATAACTATTAACAAAAACATAAGCAAAAAAGTAAGGATTACTAAGATAGGGACTACTCGATTAAAACAAAACAAAGCAAAACAAAATTCAAATGAAAAAATATTAAAATGAAAAATAAGGGGAAAATGAAATTTAAAAGGTTAAAAAAATTAAAAAGCAAAAAATTAAAATGAAACTAAAAAACAATCTCAAAGGAAAAATTAAAAGGAAAGAAATATACTAAAAAATTAGATTTAAACCAACAAAAAATAGATTAACAAATAAAAGAATGAGAAAAATTAGATTAAAAATAAATAAAAATTAAAATACAAAAAATTTAAAAATTAAAATTAAAACCACATAAAATAAAACTAAAACTGAATTTTTAAATAAATAAAAAATTAATTAAATTAACTTATATTTTAAAAAAATTAAAATTAAATTAGATTAAATAAAAATTAAGGGAAATTAAAATTATAAATAAATGTTAAAAATTAAAAATTAGCTTAAAGAATTTTTATATTAAAAATTATAGAACAAAAAATATATAATGAAATAATTTTTTAAAAATACATTAAAAAGGTTTTCAAAAAATTAAGTTAAAAGTTAGATTAAAAATAATTTTTAAATATTTATAATATAAAAATTTAATTAAAATTGGATTAAAAATTAATTTAAAATATTTAAAAATAAAATAAAAATAATAAAAATTGGAAAATAATTTTAAAATTAGAATAAAAATTTTTTAAACAACAGAATTTTTTTTAAGTTTAAGAAATACATCAGGAAAAAATAAACAAAAAAATAAAAGAAAAAAGACGAAGTATATTTTATAGCTAAAGGGTTTTAGTTATATCAGCAAGAAATAACTAACCCATGTCAACTGCCATCATCACAATTATCAACAGCAGGAGAATCAAGAATATGAAAGAACAGCATTTCCCATGAAGTCAAACATCGATCACAATGACTGTTATGCTAATCTGAGATCAAAAGCAGCAATCAGAAGAATGCACCACAAAACCATCTGAATTAGGACTGAATATTATGATTGTTTGATTGTTGTGTGATTAGAGAAGATGCACATATGGATTTATATGTTATCTCACCAGTTTGCCATAATTTTAAACACTTAGAGGGAAAGTCAAAATTCATTATGACACAACATGCATTTTCATTTTAGGTTGAAAACAAAACCAAACAAATAAATTTAAAAAAAAGGGGGGGGGAAGAGAGAAAGTTACACACACACACACAAAAAAGAAACCACATTCAGCCAGAGTGTTCAGCAACTGTCTCTTTCTTAAAGGCACAGCATGAACCGGTCACAATCATAGCAAAAAAAGTTTTTTAATGGTACCAACAAGAGATAGTTAGCTCATGTCAACGCCTAGAAACATCAACTTTGCAAAGTGCAGCAACGCAGCACAAACACAGCACAACTGTCATGAAAATGACAGTCAGCAAACCTGCCTAGCACTGACCTCAATGACTGTCACGATAATCCAAGATGTCAACAGAAAACATCCAACTTATAACTGAGTGTCATGACTGCTCAACTGCTGTGTGAACATTGAGAGATCAGTATTACTAGGATGAGCAAAAATACATTATTATGTGCAATTTTATACTGGGCAAAGCAATGAAGCTTCTTTGATCTTGCTGTTTGCCTGCAAGTTTTCTATCTGTGAAGCTAGAGCCTGGCCAGATCTACCTTTACAGATTAAAGAAAATCTTGCTACCATTAAACAATTCATGATTTTTGACCATCCTAGAAAAATAAAGATGCAACATACCCCTAAAGCCTATTGTAAAAGACAGTGCTGAGGATTGGATTTGTGTCTTAATGTGTGTGTGCATTGTGTTCAGGCATAATCAAGTCTTTTCTGTCAATAAGAAGAGTGAAATGTAAAGATCGGAACTATTAAGATCTAAGTTCTTCTTTACAATGTTTGTTATCTTTGACCATGTATTATGCCATCTCTGTTAGAACATTCTAACTAGCTCAACTTAAGCATTGTGCCTTGGATGGGTTACATCAGTCTGTTAGACATGCTGCGCTGCAGAACTTTGGCTTTTGCTATGCAGCTTAGCTTTAACTTGCTTGCTTCTGTGTATGCAAAGAGTATCTTGTATGGGATGAGAACAACTCCCATGACCAGATTGCTGACAAAAACCAAAAAGGGGGATTTGTGGCAATGGTAGCAGTGAGTGGTGTGAGCAATCTGGCTGTATAAGCTTAGAGCCTGACATGGTGGTAGGCCATGCTCAGCGTAAGTGCAGAAGTAGCTAGCAGTGTAGCAAAACAGTGCTGTGCCTGCAGCATGTAACTAAAGCAGGGCACTGGTAGCTATAAACACAGAGAGTTATCTGGGAATAACAGGACGCGCACCTGCATTACTAACCTCGCCTGTTAGTAGTAGTTTGACCAATAATCTATAACAGTATGATGTGTGGTCACTCGTGGGGAACCAATGAAGCGATGCCAACGATGCTCTCCGAGACTATAGAAGCTGTAGAAGTTCCCTTAATAAACGAACAATACTAGAATAGTACTAGATCATATTGGTCATCTGTATTGACTCTGTTCTCTGTCACCAACACTCATCTTGGGCTTTTCCTAGGCTATGGATCAGTCCCTGATAAAAAGGACCTCATCCTTTGAACAGAGATGTCCATCACAATCCTGGGCAAAGCAAAGTACAGGCTTTGCCCTCCACGTGCATTAGACTGAAGTATTTGCCAATATCTACACCTTCTTTAGGCAAAGCTCCCATGAGTAGGGAGGTTGGTGTAGTACCTACTGGCTCTTTTAATAAAGGAGGGAGGGGGGAACCTCTTATCAAACAGAACTCTGACAAATTTCTCAGCAATCTTTCTCAGTTCCTCATGTGAATACCTTAGTGCACATAGCTTGTCCTGCAGCGTGGCAAGATAGGTGCAAAGGATCCCAAGCTGCTGCCCTTAAGAGCTTAGTTAAGGCTGGCCACAATCTGATAGCTGTGGAGACTGCAAGGCTGCTCCCTCTGAGGAGAGCCATCCAAGATGGTTTATGGAGTGTGGCATTTTGAAGAAGGCTATAAGCCCCCTGGCCTCGCTAACAAGCCTGCCATGGTCTTGCTTGGTCAGTGCCTCGCTTTGCACTTCTTTCCTGAAAGCTTTTTTCTTTTTCCCCTTCTTTGCCGCATTAGGTCTGAAGGATTGAAGTGAAAATAACAGACACGTTTCAAGTGCAGCACATGCAAGTTCCCTGCCAAGTCCCACAAACAAAATTACAAGGTCTGGTGAAATCTTACACTTAGTAGCTATTAGGACTGTCAAATGAATCATGCTTCTGGGGAATCAGCTGTTGTTAGGGTTTAGACGTACATAGATGTAGATGCAGAAAAGTAATGTAACAGAATAAACATTTACTGTTTCATGCATTTGGGCATGGGATTTTTTTCAACCTCTCCTGTAGGCAGACTGTAGGAATAACACAAATGCAGCCTGACACAGATGATAACTATCATAGCCCATGCTAAGCCATCATATGAAAATCCCAATTTATAATTAATACTGACCCATCTCTTGCAGAAGCAAGTCCTTTTTGGGTGATTTCCAAGTCATTATTCATGTCCCTAGGCACAGACTCACTGCAGAGTCTCACAAAGATTTATTGATTCCGAAGCAGGAGGGATAAAACAATATAAAAGACATTTTCAAGCACTGGCTACAGTACTACGCCTCAAGACTGTGTATGTGTGTATGCTTATTCTTGGCACACAGAGCTGTGCAGTCTGTTGAGGCAGAGGATGGTCAGCTAGCTTCTAGCACGGAGATACCTAAGAGCCTCATTGGCTCCAGAGAGATATTTCTAAGATGAGTTGCCTGTTAAACTTAGCAAAAGTTTTAGAGTATGGACTTTTGCTGCTTGCCTTGGTGCAGGGTGGATAGTTTCATAGTTTCATAGTATCATAGTTTCAGTTAGGGTTGGAAGGGACCACAAGGATCATCTAGTTCCAACCCCCCTGCCATGGCAGAGACACTCTACCCTAGATCAGGCTGACAGAGCCTCATCCAGCCTGGGCTTAAACCCTCCAGGGACGGGGCCTCAACCTCCCTGGACAACCCATTCCAGCCTTCACCACCCTCACGGTGAAGAACTTCCTCCTCATGTCCAGCCTGAATCTCCCACCTCCAGCTTCATCCCATTCCCCCTAGTCCTATCACTCCCTGATAGTCTGAAAAGTCCCTCCCCAGCCTTCTTGTAGGCCCCCTTCAGATACTGGAAGGCCACAATGAGGTCACCTCGGAGCCTTCTCTTCTCCAGACTGAACAGCCCCAACTCCTTCAGTCTGTCCTCATAGGAGAGGTGCTCCAGCCCTCTGCTCATCCTCGTGGCCCTTCTCTGGACATGCTCCAGCACCTCCAGATCCCTCTTGTATAGGGGCTCCAGAACTGGACGCAGTACTCCAGGTGGGGTCTGACCAGAGCTGAGTAGAGGGGGAGAATCACCTCCCTTGACCTGCTGGCCACACTTCTCCTGATGCAGCCCAGGCTCTGATTGGCTTTCCGGGCTGCAAGTGCACATTGAGAGCTCCTGTTGAGCTTCTCGTCCACCAGCACCCCCAAGTCTCTCTCCTCAGGGCTGCTCTCCAGCCAGTCACTGCCCAGCCTGGATTTGTGCCTGGGATTGCCTCGACCCAGATGCAGGACCCTGCACTTGGTCTTGTTGAAGCTCATGAGGTTGGCCTGTGCCCACCTCTCCAGCCTGTCAAGGTCCCTCTGGATGGCATCCCTTCCCTCCAGCCTGTCTGCTGCACCACACAGCTTGGTGGCATCAGCAAACTTGCTGAGGGTGCACTCAATGCCACTGTCCATGGCACCCACAAAGATGTTGAACAAGCCTGGTCCCAGGACTGATCCCTGAGGGACTCCGCTTGTCACTGGCCTCCACTGGGATTTGGCCAGCTTGTTGTGTACAGCAGAGACTATAAGAAATGAGATCACTCCCACGCTGAAATTGCAATGTCACTGTTGACTTTTACACAAAACACCAACAAAGGTCTGAACGCTTCCAGTTCTCCCCAGTTATTTTTCATGTCCACCAAAAAGCTGCATGAACACCAAAACCGATGTCCTCATAAAAGTACACCTGTATTTCTCAAGGGATAAGTGTGGAAATATTTGTTTGCCATTTAAAGCTGAAGTCCATGTAGAACAATGTTTCAAGTCCTTAGTCTCTGTACCACAGGAATTCAATATACCAAATTTTTCTGTCCCTGTGCCTGCTCAGATGAGTGTGTTGGTGCTGCTTACTGGGTTATGTAAGGGATGATACTGCAGTGGAGGCACTGAAGCAGGAAGCCTGAAATGTTCCAAAAAACCAACTGGGATTTTGCCTGATGCTATTGTTGCAACTTAGCTGCTATTTTCAATTTAACCAGTATAAATGAACATACTTATCCCTTTCTAAACAGTCTGCTAGTCAAAAAAAAAAACATTCAGGCAGTGCTGGTTGGATTTTAATGATGTTAGATTTTTAAACACATTTATTCCCTGCCCAATCAGGAGCAAGCTGGGAGATCAAGTGGCACAGCCATGTCTGCATTATGCAATATCATGATACTTGGTGGTAGAGGGAAGCACTTGGCTGTAGAAAGCTAACTGAAGCTGGCAGCTCTGCTTGCATAGAGCAGAAATTAGTCAATGGTGTTAATGGAATGCATTGTTTAAAACTAAAAATAAAAGCTGAGAGAGCAGTGTAATGTAATTAGTTATTACAGCAAAGTGCTGGTGGCAGCAGCAGTGCCTGCAATAGTGGCAGCAGCAAGTTCAGCTGCAAGTGGTGGCGGTTATGGAAAAAGTCCCTCATACAAACCAGGTGGAAGAGCTTATCCTCAATATTTCCAGTCTAAGTCAATGTCACAGTTTGTATCTACTTGGGAAACTTTGGCAGCTAAATCTGCCTGATGGTTGTGTTGACGTTCCTCAGTAGCTTTACTCTTAGGCATGTGTGTGTGAATGTGTCTCACTTCCACGGGAATTTTCTCAATGTGGGCAACAAAATAATTCACATTTTGTTGAAAGCTGGTTTTGGCATTAGGTGAGACAAAGTGAAAGGGCCTGCCAAAGAAATCAAATGTCTGGGAGTACAGTGACAGCATGGTTGCTGTCATATTCCACTGGATGTGATAAAGTCTCCACCATGGCAAATCCCACTAATAGGAACATTCTATCTTTCTTGGGTGCAGTGGGATTTTTGGAGACTGCACATTCCTGGACACAGTCATGTTGTTAATCCTCTTTATGATGTGACTCAAAAGAGAAACAATTTTGAATGCAATCCTGAACAAGCAACCTTTGACAAGAAGTAGCCCCTTTTGAAGCAATAGAGCAATCTGTCTGCTCATTAAACTACATCAAATTGCTAGAAATCTAGAAAAATGTAAGCGACCCCAGGACTTAGCTAGGACATGGACCTGACCTAATGCATCTAAAATGGTTTCTGGACTGTGCAGAGCTTTATAACCTTGCACACTGACAGTGCACACATTTATCTTAATTAGTTTCTTAGGCTGCATCTCCTACTGTCTAGCATTTTGTTTTCCATAGAATATTGTGGTGGGTTGGAATTTCCCACTACATTAAATAAGCACAACCAGCTCAGTTGGAAAGCAAATGGAAGCTGTATTCACAAAGCCAAACTACACTCTACAGTGGAATGCAATGAATATGTACAGAATATACAGTATTTATAATATTACACAGGTATTTACAATCAGAAAACAGCATGGAAAATTCCCCCTGGTCAAAATGACCAGGGAAAGCTGCCCTACTCCCACCAAAACCCACCTCCTTTCCCCCTATAATTAGAAGAAAAGAAGAGAGCCATTAGAAGGAATGTTAGCTCTTATCTGCAAGGTCAGCTAGCAGCAATTAAATCCCCCCCAGCTGAGCACAACAGCCAAGCAGCTAGAGAAGGAGGAGTGAAGCGGAATGTGAGAGATTGCTAGGGTACATCTCGCACATCTGGCCAATGAAATCAGTTTAGAATAATATTTTGTTTTCCTTTTTACTCACAGTTATGAATTGTTTATATCTTTCTACCTTTCTGCTCGAAATCTGCAGCTAACTTTTAAAGGCATAGTCTAAAACTGCTACTCAAAGTTTTGTTATTCATTCTTATGCTCATCACAAATTATTCTTCAAAATATTTTTGAGCCACTTTGTAAGGGGGTGATGTTAAATGTGGAAGAGTTTATGTTCTTTCCAGTTTTCCTCATTTCAGTCTAATCTCCACTTTTTTGAGTCTGAATGTCTCTTTTGATAAGTAGTAAATGTTTGCTGTCTGTCTCTGGTGTAACATCTTTATGCAATCAGCTTGCCACCTTCAAACTTTTTACTCCTTTGGCTACTCCTTTTAATTATTCCTTAATAGCCATGATTTACATATTTTAATAATACATAAGAGCCTCATAATATACAGTGTTATGGGTTGAATCAGACCCCCCCAGTACCTATGCTCTGATACTGTCTTTTGGTTCCTAGGCAAATCCCCCTAACATAGGAATTTCATTTTAATTATGATTTCTAGTCACATTAGTGCATTGCTAGTTTCCTTGGGGAATTTGACCAACCTTTCAACAACAGCACAGGTACCTCAGGACAGAGTAAGTCACTCTACAGCTGATCTGAATGGTACTGGACAGGTCAGCAGAGCTAGGACTCACAGGCTGCCGCTCCGGCAGTCTGGGCTTACTCTGGGCACAGCTGGCTGCAAATTTTTTGTTTGAATATGACGAAAACTGAAGAAACTGCTAGGATACTCAGTAGTGCAGACAGGGGAAATTTAGAGAGGATAATTTTAAAAGTAGTACTGGTTAAAGCAAATAAATGTGGGATCAGAGCTGAACACAGAGATTTAAAGTTACATCACAGAATTGCATAGTGAAGTCTCATGGATTTGCTAAGTGAGATGAAATAATTTCAGTCCATCAACTCTGACACTGCACTTCTACTGAATGTGAGTCATATCCAGATTTCAAGATATTTTCTCTCCTCAATAAATTTCAAGAGCAGCAAAATTAATAACTGATGATAACAGAGAAAAGTTTAATATAAGAAAGACTATTTCAAGACTGCTAAAATACCTTAATAATGAAAATTACACAGAATCACAGAAACATTCCAGTTGGAAAAGATCCCAGGATCACCAAGTCCAACCCAGAACCCTACTCTACAAGGTTCACCCCTAAACCATATCCCCAAGCACCACATCCAAACCACCTTCAAACACATCTAGGGTTGGTGACTCAACCACCTCCCTGGGCAGCACATTCCAGTGCCTGACCACTCTTGCTTGGAAAAAATGTTTCCTACTGTCCAGTCTAAAGCTACCCAGTGATAGCTTGAGGCCTTTCCTTCTTTTCTATCACTAATTACCTGTAAGAAGAGACCAGCACCAACCTCTCCACAACCTCCTCTGTTTCACACTAAGCATCCCCAGCCTTCTCAGTAGCTTTTCATTAGATTTATTCTCCAAGCCCTTCACAGCTTCCTTGCCCTCCTCTGCACTGGCTCCAGCACCTCCACATCCCTCTTGTATTGAGCTGCCCAAAACTGAACGCAATACTCAAGGTGTATCCTCACCAGAGCTGAGTACCAGGGGACAATCGCCTCCCTGCTCCTGCTGGACACAGTATTCCTAATCCCAGCCAGGATGTCATTGGCTTTGTTGGCCACCTGGGCACACTGTTGGTTCATATTCAGCTGCTTACCCAATTGTTTCCAATACTTACCAAGGGCCTTTAAAACATTTTCTCTCCTACAGTGCCATCTGCTGATCATCTGTGGAAAAAAGACGAGTGCGTTAAAATTATTTTGGCAGCAGTCATGCTATGAAGTATTACACTTCAGGCTCTTTCTCTCAGAAGCTTAGTCTGCCTATGATTGGGCTTATTATAGGCAGATATATTTTTAATGTTAGCCTACATTATATCCTTCTTTACCTATGTTTATTTTCAAAAGCCTTAATTTCTGCATCTTAGTCTTTAGACACATGCACAGGAGCACACTGCGTTGGGTTAGGAACTGGCTGGAGGGCTGAGCCCAGAGAGTGGTGGTGAATGGTGCCACAGCTAGCTGGCAGCCAGTCACTAGTGGTGTGCCCCAAGGATCAGTGCTGGGCCCCATGCTCTTCAACATCTTTATTGATGATCTGGATGAGGGCATTGAGTCCATCATCAGTAAATTTGCGGACGACCCCAAGCAGGGGGCAGGAGTTGATCTGCTGGAGGGTAGAGAGGCTTTGCAGAGGGACCTCAACAGGCTGGGCAGATGGGCAGAGTCCAACAGCATGAAATTGAACACATCCAAGTGCCGGGTTCTGCACATTGGCCACAGCAACCCCATGCAGTGCTACAGGCTGGGGTCAGAGTGGCTGGAGAGCGGCCAGGCAGAGAGGCACCTGGGGGTACTGGTCGATGGTAGGCTGAAAAAGAGCCTGCAGTGTGCCCAGGCAGCCAAGAAGGCCAATGGCATCCTGGGGCTGCATCAGGAAGAGTTTGGCCAGCAGGAGCAGGGAGGTCATTCTGCCCCTGTACGCTGCTCTGGTTAGACCACACCTTGAGTCCTGTGTCCAGTTCTGGGCCCCTCAGTTTAGGAAGGATGTTGTCTTGCTGGAATGTGTCCAGAGAAGGGCAACAAAGTTGGTGAGGGGTTTGGAACACAAGCCCTATGAGGAGAGGCTGAGGGAGCTGGGGTTGCTTAGCCTGGAGAAGAGGAGACTCAGGGGTGACCTTCTTGCTCTCTACAACTACCTGAGGGGAGATTGTAGACAGGCAGAGGTTGGTCTCTTCTCCCAGGCAGCCAGCACCAGAGCAAGAGGACACAGTCTCAGGTTGTGCCAGGGGAGGTTTAGACTGGATGTTAGGAAGAAGTTCTCCACAGATAGAGTGATTGCCCATTGGAATGGGCTGCCTGGCGAGGTGGTGGAGTCACCTTCATTGGAGGTGTTCAGGAGGAGACTTGATGGGGTGCTTGGTGCCATGGTTTAATTGTTTAGGTGGGTTGGATTGGTTGATGGGTTGGAGGCGATGATCTTGAAGGTCTCTTTCAAACTGGTGTATTGTATTGTATTATTATTGTATTGTATTTACTTTATTAATATATAACAATTAAGTCACTTTGGAAGAACATATACAGCCTTTTTTTTTTTTTTCATCCCACAGCAAAAAGGATTCACACCTCAGCTGATAAGAGGAAATCCTGGTCGTGTTAAAGATTTCTGAGAAAAATGCAATTGGCTTTTCGGGGGCACAAGCATGGCTCACAAGTCAGTTTTGGGTTTTTTTTTATCCTTCTCATGGAAAAAGGAAAGGAAGTGTTTCTCTTGCATGCTGTGGAGAAAAAAAATACATTGCTTGTCCAAGAGCACCTTACACCTGCCAGCTTGTGTCTGGCTGACTCTTGCTCTAGATGTACAGCAGCAATTAGGAAGAGAGCTCGAGTAAGTCTCATGAGACCTATAAAATCAACAAAATGGCTTAGGTCCTCTTTTCTGTTCAATATTTCATGATGTTTAAAAAAAGACACAAACAAAACCAACCAACCAACCAAACCCCCAAAAAACCCCAACAATGAAGTGCTGAGGTTTCAGATTTGATTTTCCATTTAAAAGACAGCTCTTGTAACAATGTAAGGTTTGTCACATCTGGAAATGGGGGAAGTGTAATTCAGATGAGTTTGGGGGTTTGTTTTGTTTCATTTTGCTTTGTTTTGTTTTTCCAGTCCAGGTTGTTTTGTGCTGTTTAGTTTGTTACTTCACTAATTCCCATATTTGGAAGGGGAAGTTCGATATCCTCATCCCTCTTGATATGAAAAACAGTGAATACTTTTGCCTCAGAGTTCGGAGTAATTCAGATGTGAAAATAAAGCCTTGACATTTCTGATATTCAAGGTAAGTAATTAAATAGGTGAGTAAATGCAATTAAAATTGTACTCTCTAAATCAAGTTTCAATAAATTAATTCAATTCATTGTTTCAATGCAAATCTGAGTGGCCAGGTTGTTTTACCATTGCCACATTTAGGGTCCTTGTTTCATTAACAGTCAAAATGCTGCAGGGTAATAAAAGGTTTGTATAGCCTCAGCCTACACCAACTTTCGTTTCCGATTAAGAATTACCCAGGAGGTAAACTGCTTCCTCCTCATTTTGGTTTAATGCCTTTCACTTCCATTCCCTCCAACATGTAGTCTGAACAGGACATTCTGCCTCTTGTATTCCTAACAATTCTGTGTTCCTAATTGTTTTGTGGGAACTGCTCTGTGTGTCTCTTCTGCCTAATTTAACCATAGTTTATATGGCTGTAAGATAAAGATATTTTATACCTTACTGGTCAAGTGTAAACTATTACAGTAAATTGTGTTATTTTCACAAGTTTGGTAACAAGTGCTAGCTGGCATTCTAAGTGTGGAAGTAACACTTTTATTTCCACATTCCTGATTTCATCATTCACACTTATATCTTCAGGGGAAAAACGATACTCGATGTCACATTGAGGAGTGTCACTGTACCATATTCAATTCCTGGGCTGGGAAAATATATTGCCTAAATACAAAAGGTCACAATTAAACTCTGCACTATAACTGTACCGCTCCCGATTTATCTGTTTTATTAAACCCTAACAACATCTGACCATAACAGAACACTGTCCTGAGGCCACAGGGAATATCTTCTCAAGTACTGCTAGACTCCTCTTTTGCTTTGTTTTTCTCTCTCTCTCTCCTTTTTTTTGTTTGGTTTGGTTTGCTTTGGTTTGCTTTGCTTTTGGGTTTGGTTTTGTAGGGGGTTTTGTGTGTGTGGTGTTAGTGGGGTTTTTTTTTTGGGGGGGTGGTGGTTGTTTTATGGTGTTTTGGGTTTTTTTTCCCTTGGTTTTGAGGTTTCTTTAATCTGCTACAGCAATCAGGAGAGGAGCTGTTGCGCTTGCACTTGGCCCTGTGTAGTTCTGTAATGATTAAGGCGGTAGTTGTGTAATTGCTATCTACACTTAGACCCAGCTGTGTTTCCAGCCCAAATAGGTATCTTTAAGTAGACAAAAATAAAACTTCAGATTCTAATAAGCAGAATTATTCAGGTTCTAATAAGTAGAATTCTTCAGATTCTAATAAGCAGTTCAAGGAAAAGTAGTAATTTTTTATCAGTTTTCTTCCACACTCATGACATAATTTCTACACCAAAGCTATGGTAGTCTCCCTTCTATTTTTCTATCAGAAACCAAGAGCTGATCATTTTTTCAGGTGGAATATTCCCTCACTTTTGGAACGTTCTGGTACTGCCCAACACAAAAGTTCTTCATCTGTTTCTGGGAATATATCAAAATGAATAAACATTTCCAGTGGGATTTGTTTCAGTGGAATATGGAGAACAGAGGCTGTAGTCAGAGTGGAGGATAAATAAAATGAAGACTGTTGTCTCATGAAAGTGTTTTTGTTCTTGAAATTCTCTTTTAAGATTCAGAGTTTGAGATACAATATCTTCTTTACATTTTGAGGAAACCATTCATTAAATTAATATAAATTAATATCCTTCTACTACTAAGTTTCAAATGGTATGCTCCCTTTTTTTCAAAGGCTCTGCAGATCTGTTGTTCTCCAAACACAAAGGGAATGTAATGACTAAAAAAGCTATCAGACTGAAGCATAGACAGTGAATGCAGCATGTTTGTGGAGTTCTTGGAAACAAATGGTATTTTGGCATAGTGGTGACTCATAATTGCACAGCTATCACAAGATAATGTGATAGTATTAACATAAGTAGCTATGTGCTGCAATTATTCCTCTCACAGTGTTACATGCTAGCATTTATAAGTGTTCACTGCTTCCAGCTCATATAACAAATCCTGAAAGTATTCTCAGAGAGATTACTTCTTTAGTATTTTGAATAAGCTATTAGATTTCATGTGTATATGGTACCATTAGCTGCCTCTATGCAGCAGTAAATGGCACTAGATCTGGCAATTTCTCACAAAGGCAGGAGTGGGCAGCTCAGAGATGAAGAGCTGTCGGTGAAGGCAGTGCCACTAAAGCAACTGGGAAGTCTTTAACCAGGAATTCCTGAAGTATAGCTATTACTCTTTGAAGGGGAACTTTAGCCTAGTCCCTGACTGCGAAGACTGAAAGTAATATAAATTACCATTGGATGGAAAAGAGAAATAATGCTAAGGTCTATAGAATTCATTGGCTTGTTAGTGGGATATAGAGTAGTGGCAGAAACAGTTCTGTCTCTTCTGCTTGCAACTTCTCTCTCTCCCCCACGGCCTTGCCAAGGGATCTCTATTGTGACTACTGTGTGAGGTAATGGGAAGCAGGGAGGGAGTGGGGGAGGGGGCGAACGGTGCCCCTGGATCCGTCCAGGGGTATCTGAGGAGTTTCTGTGTTGTTTATAAATTGTAAATATCTCTATATTGTACATCTGTTGTATATTTTGTATATATTCATTACATTTAATATTTCTAGAATTTAGTTTGCTTGTAAATAGAGCTTCATTTGCTTCCATCCCAAACTGAGCTTGTCTGGAAATTTTTATTTTGGGGGTAGTTTCTCCCAATTACTTGGGGGGGTAACTTCAACCCTCCACAGCAACGCACACCATAACATACACTGCCAGCATGACGACATTTCTCCCTCAACACATACAGCCCTGAAAAGCCAGGAAATACTACTGTTTTTCTTAACTACTGAACATGCTTTATCTGATTTACTTTCCATTGGCTCCTGCCTGTGCTCTGATGGGCAAAGTTACTGAGGATCACAGAGGAGAATTCTGGCCTTGGAGTAAGGTAGAATCTGCACTTGCATTTCAGTTCCACTTAGAAGAAACCACACAAACCATACAAACGATGATGCCAGTCAGAATAAGCAAATCAGACTCCAAATATGTAAAGCCTGCAGTGACATGCAGACAAGGAAGCAATGAAAGTGCAATGTGCAGTTCTGGGCTACAACCACTGACTTCATTCAATGCAGTGAATGTGTACAGGGATGAATGTTCATCAGTGCAGTGTTTTGTAGAAATAGATCTGCAGACAAAGTGCATTAGCCAAAAAAGTAAAGCTACTGATGAAACACAGCTAAATCTTTTACTCAGGATTAAACTGCACGTGATGTGGCAGAGACCCATGAGCAGTACAGAGGTAGTGTGTTCTCCCCCTCCATAAACCAGCGAGACACTTAGATTAGTGTAGCCACCATGCAATTAGCAAAGTACATGACAGCTCTGTGCTGTCCTGTAACGGAGCACATGCATGACTTGACTGAAAGATGAGCAACACGTTAGATCAGAACAAAGGGTCCATGGGACAATAGGGGACAGCTGTGGGGAAGTAAGCCAGGGCCTCTGAGGCTGCAGCAGAATGTGAGATGTAGCCGGCGAAAATGGACAAAACTTAAAGGTAGGTGTTGAGCTATAGGGTTTGCAGATGTTCCTATGGAACTGTGGTGACTACACATAGGTATTCTTTATCCATTTTGTTCAGCAGCAAAATAAGAGGATGTCTAGAAATAAATGAGCATAAATAATATATTTTTTTCTGACTCACCTTCTCTTCCGTGGCCAGAGAGAAAACAGATCAATAACTTCAAGTACTAATTTCTGGAGCTCCCACAACTTGTCAGTAAAAAAAGTAACCAGGACTCTTGCACATTACCTAGAAATAGTTGACAGAAGTGTGATGCCTCCTGAAAACTGTACATCCTATTTTCACCTACAAAATAAAAAAGAAAAGAACTCTGCATGTTTGACCAGCCAAACACTAATTCTCATCACATTTTGTTTTGCTGTAACTGTTGCCAAATAGAGATGGAATCAAGTAGTATCAGAAAGTATATTAAATACAAAACCTTCCACGTGTCAAAATTGATAGCGTCACCAGCAGCCCAGCTGAACTGCTTCTGGTCCCCAAGATAGGTCAGAATTAGGATGAATTAGATCCCTTCCATATTGTTGCACCACTTCTGCTTGGAGAATGCAGGAGGAAAACTGTTAATGCCGAGGCAAATTTGTTGTTTATGTCATCTATTTGCACACTTAATTAGTGTAAATTACCAGCAGCTTCAAAAGTTTTAGACAATGACAACAGTCATGCTCCAGTTTTTTAAGCTAAGACCTCCAGGAGAAAAAACATGGCCAGTTTATATTTTCCCTGTGTTGCTGATAGCAATTTCCAGGTTTTATTATTTTGTTCTGCTCTTGGAATTAGGAAGCAGGCAATAATTACTTAAGGAGGGAAAAAGATATTACAGCGAGGCTTAGGACTGGGCAGATGAGAATTACCAATGGTACACTGTCCCTGTCCCCATAGGGCAAAACAACTGGTACCCAAGGTAAGTCTGGACCTGGAAAACAACATTGTGCTGTGCAAAGAAGCTCTTTCTCTGGTGTTGGCTTGGATTTTAATGCTCCTCTTCTGTAAACAATATGATGTGACAGAATTCCACTGTACTAAAACTCCCAGACATAGAGCCAATAATAGAAGTTCTGAAAGGACTTTGCAAAACAAGCTGGGTGTAGGCACTGCTAGAATGCAGCCTACAATGATTAGACTTCTGAATAATCAGGCAAACAGCCCACGTTGTAATGAGCACTGTTTATGGTGCTGGAGTGAACACAGACAAGTTTGATTCACACGCCTCAGTAAGCGCAAAAACACTTGTAACAAGGAGCCCTGCAAACTGAGCAATTAGGGCTATGGAAACAGTCTCCCTGCCCTATCAAGATCACAAGCTCAGCAAGAGGTGGGAAGCACTTGGCCAAGCTGGGATGCCCCAGAGAGATGGGCTCTCAGCTCCCAGATAGGAAACAATGCAAACCCTGCCTGTGACTGGGGTTGTGTTCCCTGTTCAGCTGTATCAGCAGAACATTGCTAAAACTGTATCAGCAGGGTTACGAAAACACAAAAGGCAAGAGAAAGTTGCTCCAAAAGTAGGCCTAAACATTTGATAATTCCTAAAACCAGTGCAAAATATTCCATTTTGGTAAACAGCACTTCGTTGGCTTTCTTACTAAATTATAATATAAATGATCCCAACTGCAGCAAATGAGGCACAGGTCTCTACATGCAGCAAATACGAATGCATAGCAGCATTACACTGATCTTGAGGAATGCATATCATGTTGATCCTCTCAGAGATATATGGATTCTACACAATGGCAGTTGTCTGCTACAGTGCTTCAGCAGCTCTTCTGTGTTAAGCTGTTTTTGAGAACAAAATTCTCAGGAGCACAGCCTCCTAAAGGGTATGTTTAATAGACAGTCACCTACACGAGGCTGACAACCATCCACAAAAAAGGCTGCAGCCACAAAGGTTTGTACCTTGATTATTTAAGGCATGTTTGCTAAAACTTTTTCCATCTCCCAGTAATACTCCCCCAAGGATTTTCACACCATGATTTGGGCTACAAGGACTTACTACCACCATTCTCTAAGGGAGAAACTCACCTGAGTCCCAGTATGGCTCACCAGGGCTTTGTGCTGGCCTGAGCACATGCTGAGATAGAAGAGTACAGTTGCTAGAGCTGACAGCTTTCCTGTCTGGAAATACCCCTGCTTCAAGGCCCAGCTAAAGATAGCCCTTCAATCACTTGTACTTCAGTATTCAGCTACTAACGGCAGACCACAGCAGAATTCTCCTTTTCTATTCCATGAACTATATGTGCTGCAAATGAGGTAAGATTGTTTTGCAGAATCAGCTTTGGTTGGACCACCTGCTCTTTTAACAGAAGAAACTGTAGCAATGGGTTTCATTAAATGCCCTAGAGAATCTTCAGCAAAATTAAACACACTGTCCTAAAATGTATTCAGCTGTTGGTTTTCACCTTGTCCACATTCCAGTAATGTAGGTCTGGGACACGGTGTCGGCATTTTTAACTACCATTTCCTTCTTTTCCTGAAGCCCCATGACCTTGACCCCTTCAGATCACTTTGCAGGTTGTTTCTGAATTTCCTATTCCTTCTGGTTCTGTGTCTCATGTAAATTTAGCCATATCAGAAATAACACAGCACAGGATGATACAAACCCAGAAATATAGAGAACAGAGAGACTCCTGCACTTTTTAAACTTGCATCACTAAGCCCCAAAGGACTTGGAAATATAAAGTGAGTACAGATTACAGTTAACTGGAAGAATCATCACCATCACCTTTGCTTCATCTTTGTGAAAGCAGCAATGTCATGGATCTCACAAAGGTACTCTGCTGAGTGCCAGGCACTCTGTTGGTCTAATCAAACAGCTCACTGCATGTCCTCATTTCCATGGATTTGCTATGTGGCCTAGCCATACTTGTTAGCTAGTGATGCTCCTGAAATTCAACAATTGCTCATGAAATACAGTTAAGTATTCTAAATATATCCAAATCAAATAGAGCTGGTTCACAATTTATCCACTTCCATTCTGTATTATTTTTCCATGTTTCTGTACCAGATTTCTGCACTAGCCAAGGCATGTCTCTCATGAAAACAGTTACACTTTATAGCTCCTCTTCTTCCACACATAATTACACAGGAATTGAAAATAAGTTTATAACTCCCCTTGTGGTTCACAAAGATTGTTCTTCTTCTCAAAATGAACAGGTTAGTCCAAGAAAAAATAACTCCTACCTGAAAAAACTAACTCCTACCTGCAAACTGCACCATTTCAAGAATTACAATGTGTTTACATTTAAGCTCTTAACACACATCTCTCTACTACAAGAGTATTGGGAACTGTCAAGTAAAATAGAGACAGACTGAGAGAGTTGGGGCTGCTCAATCTGGAGAAGAGAAGGCTCCAAGGAGACCTTATTGTGATTTTCCAATACCTGAAGGGGCTACAATAAAGCTGGGGAGGGACTTTTTAGGGTGTCAGGTAGTGATAGGACTGGGGACAATGAAGAAAAACTAGAAATGGGTAGATTCAGATTGGATGTTAGGAAGTTCTTCCCCATGAGGGTGGTGAGACCCTGGAACAGGTTGTCCAGGGAGGTGGTGGAAACCTCATTCCTGGACATTTTTAAGGCAGGCTGGGTGTGGCTCTGAGCAACCTGATGTAGTGTGAGGTGTCCCTCTCCATGGCAGGAGGGTTGGAGCTGGGTGATCCTTGGGGTCCCTTCCAACCTTGAAAATTCTATGATTCTAAAAAGCATAACGTTTAACTAATGTCTCTGAACTGTGGGTGCTTTCTATTAAGCTCCAAGGGTATAATGTTTTTTTCTTTCACATTAAGCATCATTAAAAAATATTTTTAAAAAGCAGTTCCTTATAGTTTATTGCATGTAAACTGTGTAAGATTGCTGCTCATTTCTTTTTTATTTTTTTAAAAGATATTACCAGAAGATGGCACCTGCTATATGTATTTGGTCACCCTGGTACAACAAAGATCTGCTCTAGAACAGAGGGCAGACATAATTAATTTTGCTCACTCTATGTTTAGAGGCTGGAGGATATATTCATTGCATAATGATAGTCAGTGCCTTCATTCAAAGAACAATTTGGCCTCAGTCTTCAATGCAATCAGAATAGCAAGCAAGCAATGTTTTTTTTCTAACATTTCCTCTAACCCATGGCTATTTAGCATTTCCATGGCTCTGCTTAAAATTCTGTCTGCAGTCTTTCTCCCAGTTTGAAATGGTGTGTTTATTTTCATCATCAAAAGCTTTGTGGTGGTTTAGGCTGGATGCCAGCCCAGATGCCACTGCACAGGCCACACCTGGGATGTCCCAAAGGGGGGCCCAGCCCAGTGGGTGGTCACAGGAAGCCAGGTATTTCACCCATAATGCCCTGTTCCCCTATAAAACATCAGCGCGGGGGTCCTCTCGCTCTCTTTCCTCCCTCTTCGCTGCCTAGTTAAGTTGTTGTGAGCCACCTCCCTTGGGCCTGCCCAGGCCCAAGGCTGGGCTGGGGGGGAAAGAGCGAGCCTGGGGGGGCGGTGTGTACCCCCAGGTGGGGATGGGACGTTCTTGGGTATGTTCTGGGATCGCCACGATGCAGATCAAAGTCACCTCCACCCCTTCGGGCACCCAAACGGTTATTTCAGCCAAAGCCATGAATGCATTCCCAGTGCCTTTGAGAACAGCTTTCCAGCTGAAGTCCCTGCTCGCCTTCTCGGATTTCAGAAGCCATTGCTTGTCCACTCGCCATGGGTGGCTCTCCCCCGCAGCAACAGCGGGCCCGACTTCACACTGCTTGCCGCTGCCCCCTCCTCCACTCCGCTCCCTGCCGCTTGTCGCTCCGCAGAGAGCAATGAGGAAGAGACAGGTCTCGCCTTCTTAAGCTACCCCGAGCATTCTTAAGCTACCCTGAGCAGAAAGTCACAGAACGAGCCACCCCCCGCTGCTCTCAAGCAGCAGGAGGGACTTCCATGCCATCAGCCACGCACCAGGTGTCCTCCTGCAGTCCATAGAAGCTCACACTGTCGCCCTGACAAGAAAACTTGAGCCCCAACTTCCAAAGCAGCAACGCC
Source organism: Colaptes auratus (assembly GCA_015227895.2). Classification (NCBI taxonomy): domain Eukaryota; kingdom Metazoa; phylum Chordata; class Aves; order Piciformes; family Picidae; genus Colaptes; species Colaptes auratus. The sequence goes on from CM037637.1 coordinate 35,591,364, forward strand.
CCACATCTGACTTTAAACTCTCCATCTTTTGCAATCCAACCTGCAGTTCGCCACAGCAACCAACTCCTGGCCTGGCTACGCCATTAAATGTAGTGGGTTGGGAGACCAATTCTCCCACCACGGGCAAAAGAAAGACTCAAGACAAAATGGATTGCAAAAAATGGTGGAAAGTTTAAATGGAAAAACAATGAAAGTTTTACAGAAAACCACAAACACCGTGACAAAAGAGAGAGAGATCCCAGAACATACCCAGGAACGTCCCTGCAAAACCCCTCCAGGGCTCTTTCTTCTTCCCCCCCCCCAACCCAGCCTTGGGCCTGGGCCGGCCCAAGGAGGCGGCTCACACCATTTTGCCTCGGCAGAGGCAGTGGAGGAAAGCGAGCAAGAGGACCCCCGCGCTGATGTTTTATAGGGGAGCAGGGCATTATGGGTGAAATACCTGGCTTCCTGTGACCACCCCTGGGCTGGGCCCCCCTTTGGGCTGTCCCAGGTGTGGCCTGTGCAGTGGCATCTGGGCCGGCACCCAGCCTAAACCACTACAAGCTTCCACAGAAATCTTTTGCCTTCTTAATTAAATAAGATGTTTTATTTAAAACTGAAACCTTGAGTTCTTAAATGTTAGGATTTTGTCTCCCCATTGTCTGCCCACTCTCTAAGGTGGACAACTCTCTACCTGTCCCTTCCTCTATAGCTCTTTGAAACATTTTTTGGGTTCGTAACAGTAAGAACAATAAAAGCAGCCGGAAACGTGAAACTATTATGAATGCCAGAAACCTGGACGTTATTGTCTTTCTTTCTCTGAGACACAAAAAAGGAAGAAAAAGGACATTCTCTAGAACAGATCTTCCCATTGGTACCTAGTGCCCACAATCTGATCCAATCACCCTTGCAGGCCGGTGGTGATCACTAAATTTTGCCACTTGGCAGCCATTTTTTTCCACAATGTTTAGAGTGTATTTAAGTTTGCTTTTATTGCAAATTAGAGTGACTTGCCTCTGTCTGGAGAACTCTGAGTTACCAGTGGGGCAAAGGTTGCATGACAGGAGCATCTGTGACATTTGAAGTGATGCTACAGGACTTAATGATGTCCCTGTTTGCTTGAGTATGTCTTGCATATCAGTAAGAGCTTTCAGTTAAAGACAGGGCCATGAGCAGGTCAGGAGGCTTTGGAAAATATGATTCTTGCTGGGGGAAAAGAGGAGTTGTAACTAAGTCCTCTGGGGATAACTTGAGATCTGTGAGGCTTTCCTTCCAGAGACCCAAATGCCTGAGTGGCTAAGTCTGTTATTTCCTTTCTGGGAAGCAGAAGCTTTCAATATATTCTGCCCCAACATTTTTTAAAGTGTTTCATATGCTATGATATTCAGAGCAAACAGAACGAAATACTGGTAGCGAGTAAGAAGGACTTTCAGAGACCCGTTTGGACAGTATGATTTAAATGATGTGGCCTGCATCAGGAACAGTGTGGCCAGCAGGAGCAGGGAGATCATTCTGCCCCTGTACGCTGCACTGGTTAGACCACATCTTGAGTCCTGTGTCCAGTTCTGGGCTCCTCAGTTTAGGAAGGATGTTGACTTGCTGGAACGTGTCCAGAGAAGGGCCACAAAGTTGTTGAGGGGTTTGGAAGACAAGCCCTATGAGGAGAGGCTGAGGGAGCTGGGGTTGCTTAGCCTGGAGAAGAGGGGTGACCTTATTGCTCTCTACAACTACCTGAAGGGAGGTTGTAGCCAGGCAGAGGTTGGTCTCTTCTCCCATGCAGCCAGCACCAGAACAAGAGGACACAGTCTTAGGCTGTGCCAGGGGAGGTTTAGGCTGGATGTTAGGAAGAAATTCTATACAGAGAGAGTGATTGCCCATTGGAATGGGCTGCCTGGGGGGTGGTGGAGTCACCTTCATTGGAGGTGTTCAGGAGGAGACTTGATGGGTGCTTGGTGCCATGGTCTAGTTGTTTAGGTGGTTCGATTGGTTGATAGGTTGGATGTGATGATCTTGAAGGTCACTTCCAACCTGGTCTATTCTATTCTATTCTATTCTATTCTATTCTATTCTATTCTATTCTATTCTAATGTGTGTAAGGTCTGGAAGGACCTGTTAGACTGAAGGCTCCACAATACAGGCAAGGAAAGCCCTCATTGCAAGCTGCAAATTCTTTAAAGTCTGAGGAAGCAACCAGAATTATGCTTTGTTCACTGATTTCTCCTATTACCCACTTCCAAAATGCTGCTGTCCTAACTTTAGAGGCTAGGTTTTGCTCTCTAAACTGCTGCTGTGTCCAGGACTCTGAAATCTCTCTCTATAGTCCTGATTCTTGATGTTATCACTTAGATTGTCTTCTTTTTATGCAGTGCTCTTTCAAAAGTTTTTTTTATACAGTCAGAATTAGTATGTTGTGTTATTTTCATTCAAATAGTAATGCATTCCTTTTATGTCACTGCTTCTAGATGCTGGCATTTTCTCACCATATTAGTACAATGACTTCAATGGAGAAAACCTCAGGCTCTTTTTAATGCAAGGCAAATCTGTGAACTAACAGTCAAAGAGTTTTCATTAAAATCCATGTAGATTAAAGGCTAAAACATTCAAATTAGCAGACAAGGCAATCTTCCTGGGGGGAAAACAACAAGGCAAACATTGGTGCTCTGAGCAGTGCATAAACATGGAAAAACACTGGGGGTTTGATTTTGACAACGTACTGATACTAAACTAGTTCAAAATGCCAAATGAAGAACGTACTTCCGAAATATTGAAACATTTTCATGCACCTCAGTAAAACATGTCATAGGTGTAGATACAGGATGAGAAGGATACAGAACCAGACTCAGAATCATCAAAACATTCAGGTTGGAAAAGACCCCTGGAATCACCAAGTCCAACCATTCACCCTACTCTACAAAGTTTACCCTTAAACCATATCCACAAGCACCACATCCAAACCACCTTTAAACACATCCAGAGTTGTTGACCCAACCACCTCCCTGGGCAGCACATTCTGACCACTCTTGCTGTGAATTTCTTTTTTCCTAATGTCCAGTCTAAACTTACCCTGTTGCAGTTTGAGACCATGCCCTCTTGTTCTGTCACTAACACCTATGAGAACAGACCAGCACCACCCTCTCCACAACCTCTTTTCAGCTAGTTGTAGACAGCAATGTGGTCTCCCCTCAGGCTCCTCTTTTTTACACTAACCATCCCCAGCTCCTTCAGTTTCTTTTCATCAGATTTATTCTCCAAGCCCTTCACAGCTTCCTTGCCCTCCTCTGCACTGGCTCCAGGACCTTCACATCTTTCTTGGATTGAGGTGCCTCAAACTGGACACAATACTCAAGGTGTGGCCTCACCAGAGCTGAGTACCAGGAGACAATCATCTCCCTGCTCTTGCTGGACACAGCATTTCTAATCCCAGCTAGGATGTCACTGGTTCTGTTGGCCACCTGGTCACACTGCTGGCTCCTATTCAGCTTCCTTAGTGTGGGCAAGAAAGGGCTGTAGTTCAGCTTGGAAGGGACATTTAAAGGTCATCTAGCCTGTTCCTTTCTGTAGTGATTAGGGACATCTACAACTTGATCATGTTGTTTAGAGCCCTGTCCAATGTGACCTGGAATATTTCCACAGATTGTGCATCCACAATCTCTCTGGGCAACTTGTTTCACCAGTGTTTCACCAGTGTTTCACCACCCTCACTATAAAAAATGTTTTCCTTTTATTTGTTCTAAATCTACCCTCTTTTAGTTTAAAACCATTACGCCTTGTCCTGTCACAACAAATCAAGCAAAAAGAATGTCTCCATCTTTCTTCCAGGCCTCCTTTAAGTGCTGAAAAGCTGTAATAAAGTGTCCCCAGAACCTTACAACCTCAACTCTCTCAGCTTGTCTTCATAGGAGAGGTGTTCCAGCCCTCTGGAGTCTCTTCATCCATTCTATGTCTTTCTTGTGACCAAAACTCCAGAGCTGGACACTACTCCAGGGAAGACATCAGCAGGGCATGGTAGAGGAGCATACTCACCTCCAATGAGCGACTTGCCACATTTATTTTGATGCAGCTTGGGATGCAGTTGGCCTTCTGGGCTGCAACCACACACTGCTGGCTCACATCCAGATTTTCATCCACCAGTAGCCCCTAGTCCTTCTCCACAGACTTGCTTTCAATCACATCATTCCCCAGCCTGTATGGGTACCAGAGGTTGCCCTGGCCCATGTTCAGGACTTTGCACTTGGCATTGTTGAAGCTCATGAGGTTCACAGAAGCCCAATTCAGCTTGTGAAGAATGTTCTAAAGCTTGTACAGAACATTAAGCAGTGTAGTTTAACACCCTATTAGAAAGATAATTTCTATCTGACACTGTCCAAGATGACACAGTTACAATACAGTACAAAACAATAAACCAGGTTGGAAAGCTGGAAAAACAGATCCTGTCCCCCAACCTATTCATTAAGTCACAGTTACATCTCAGACTAATGGTATTTTATGTTTGTATCTGTCATTCATGTGGCTTCAAACATCTTCTTTCAGTGTCTCTAGGTAGTACATGTCTGTTATTTCCCCTTTTCCCATGGGGAAATTGAAGCGATTTGTCTCAAGCAATAGAACTGCTGATGAACAGAGGAAGGTGTAACACTGAATCCAAATGTACAGTCCACTGTCTGGTGCAGATGAAATGATCATTGATACAGGTAAGGATTTTTGACACAGACCTGCAGTCTTTCATTGTGGCATTAAGTGTAGATACACTTTTTTCAATGCATAGATGTACATCCAGGTACTCTTTCCTAGGGTTTGAGGCTCAGTCTCCTGAAGAAAAGTGGTTCCTGTACCCCTGATATAAAGGAATATTTAAGTAGCCACTCTATTTTGAGTGCTAGTCAGGATTCTTTAATCTTAATTGATTATTAAAACAATAACTACATCTTCATTTTTATTGCATTTGAGGGTTTCTTTCTATACCAGAAACATAAAATCTGCATATTCATAGAACTCAGTGGGTGCTCCTTTGAAAGTCAGCTAAATTTAATAAAGATAACAAAAATTGGATTATTAAATACAGATGAAAGCTGGAGACATAGGAATTGAACTGTCACTCTGTGTTTTATTCTTGAGTTATTGTATCAAGGATATTTTTTCAAAACAAGTCCACAAGAAGACTTTTAAACAACAGTCTCAGAGTGGGATGGGGAAATGTGAGCACCAGAGTGATAATCACTGTGCCACTTATTAGTAATGCTCTGTGGAGTGACTCACTTATATCTATAACAAGCCAAAGTTGCTTCTAGGAGACACCAGGGCAACCGGCTCCATATTTCAGGAATCCTCTATAGAAATGATGAATTTCTACGTAAAATAATAATATTTTGTGTTACAGTTTGTTAATTGATAAGATGAAAGTTCCTCTCATGGATTAATGTCTAATTAATATAAAGAAAGGACTAGAAATAAATGGCAGTTGCCCAGTGGAATAGGTCTACATGTGGGAATTTCCTAAGGATCTGTTCTAGTCATTAATTATTTGGAGCATGGTGTAGATCTGGAACAAATGAAGTTGCAGGTGTGTTATAGTTTGAAGGTGGAACTTTAGCCTAGCTCCAAAATAAGAGTAGGGCTTTTCCATAGACTTAGAGGAAAACAGGTAAATAAATTACCACTGGACACAGTAGAATAACAACTGATAGGTATAGATCATTCCATTCATTCTCTGAATACTTTGTACTTGGTCTCACAGGTAGCTCTTTCTTCTTTCTTTTGTCACTTCTGCTTGCAGCTTTTTCTTTCTCTCTATGGCCTTGATGGGATAATTTCAATTTTAACTGCTCTGTGTGAGGCACTGGGAAGGGAAGGGAGGGAGGGAAGGAGGTTGCATAAGGTCCCCCTGGACTGCCCAGGGGGGTACTTTGGATTGCTGAGTTGTAAATATATGAAAATACATTTTGCACATATTCATTGCATTTTGTACTTCGAGATTTTAGCTTAACTTTGGTAAATATAACTTTCATTTTGCTTCTGAGTTCTGAGCTTGGGTGGTTTGGTTTTTTTCAGTTTACTCTGGGGTAATTTCCAATTAGTTGGAGGTAATCTCAACTCACCACAAGGCGGTATTACACTGTTTGAAGTAGTTAAATGTAAAGCTGAGGGTGAAAGCTTCAGAAAATGTTTCACATTTGGAGTGAATGGACAATAAAACTGCAGATGAATCATTTCTATTTCTGAGGAGATGAGAACAGGCATGGAATGAAATTATCAGGTAACAAACAGAAAACAAAGTGACGCACTTTGTCACAAGGATATAAGCACAATCTAGAATGCCATGGTGCTGTGAAATACAGCCAGCAAAAATACAGAAGGTATCCAAAAGGGCTTTCTTAATTTCATGAAGAATAAGCACTTTGGTATATATTAGACAGCATCTCCCTCACCCCAACACGCCTCTGTTCCTCATATATTGGAGATCATGTGAAGATGGACACTGCAATGCAACACTGCAATCTAGAGGCTGCAGCAACACAACCTCCTTAACATCTTTTGGTTTCACTCTCCAAGTACTGCAGAATGTCAAGTTGCAGTGTACTGTTTCTTGTGGTTGTATGGAGCAGTCCCTACAGCAGAGGTATACCACTAGCTTAGTCTCTGAGAGGAGCCCCTTGTCCTTACCTCTCCATCCTGGGACCGTGAGCTGGAATTTCTCCCTGTTGCATGGCTGCTTGCGTGCCATGCTGTCTGAGCTATCACTGGCCTGTGGGGTAGCTTTTGAAGCAGGAGCATTGTGCACTCTTGGGATGTGACAGACTAAGAAAGCTGTGATTTTCATATTGTATGTCGTTGCCAATTGTAAATCAGTCATTTTAAGGATGCTTTCCATTTTTGCTTCCCTTTGGGCATCTCTTATTTCTCTCTGGAAAAAGAGAAGATGTAGTTTATAGCTAACTGCAGGGCTGAAATGACATATATAATAGCAACAGCAGGCAACAACTGTCTCCCTAAAGTGGCAATATGGTGCCTTTTGTTTTGTTTTAAGACTTCAGAGTGAAAGGTAATTTGTTTCTTCAAACCAGTATTTGAATAGTTACTGGGGATGTAGAAGACACACTGTGTGTGTTCAGTACTGAGGACGGCATGGTCAGATCTAGGCCCTTTGGAAATTAAATGATAGGAAAAGACAGAGCAAAATACTGATTATTAAGCACGGGGTTATTGCATTAAAGGTTAATAACAGTTTTTCTCATTTTCTTCCAGATATCTTTTACTTCCAATTAAAAAAACAACAAAAGGAGGCCATTCTGATTACCAGTATTTTTACACAAACTAAATGCTGCCACATTTTGTGGGAACAAACATAGCCAGCAGGGAACACTTTTGCTGCTAGAAAACTATGTTTTATAATGTCTAAATATAATGGTTTACATATATGATAACATCTAACTCCCTCATGTAGCTATTTACAGGACAGAGACTGACGCTCTATCCCCAAGAGTGTTGCAGTTCATATCTCCCCAAAGGGATGCTGACAAAGTCCCAATGCCCAAATAAAGACAGGTACAGCACAGTCCCCTCACCACACACAAGGCAAACCCCATTTCGGTGCAGGGTGTAGAAAGGCAGGAGATACGGAAGTCACAAAGTCTCCCTGAGCTCCCCCTTTCTCTTTCCCTTCTCTCTGAAAGCTAATAGCATCTCAGAGATGCAGGTGCATGGAAGAGGAAAAGGATAGAGGATGAGGCAGCTGAACACCTGCAGTTTCTTAAACTAAAACATTTCTAAAACCACTGTGCAAGGAAACTGGTGCCACAGCACAGATCTCAGTGATGGCTGACAGGGATCTCTATCTGAATATCTGCTTGTTAAGAATATAAGGGAGAGGAGCACCAGGCATCCAGCAGACATCCCCTGGAATGGGATGGGCTAAGAGGTGCTTTGACTAGCACCATAGCTGCTAGCTGAGAGCCACCCATCCATGTCTTTGTTGCTCTAGCTCATTACTCACTTGACAGTCCCCTACTTCTTACTTCACTTTTCTCAGTGACTTCAGTTTCACTTTTCTCCTTGTTTCATTTCCTTTCTCCCTCTTTCTGTAGTGTATTCTAATGCATTCCTTGGCTTACTGAAAGGAAAACCTGGGCTGATCACACTGGTATATTATTTGATATTTTAGACATCTACTTAATCTTTTACAGTGTCACAGGTGACATTTTATATCAAATATTCAGTAATTGATTTGTTTCTATTTGTCAATGTGTTCTTAAGGGGACAACTCTCATTAATCAAAATAGAATAGAATAGAATAGAATATGGAATGGATGGAATGGAATGGAATGGATGGATGGAATGGACCAGACCAGGTTGGAAGAGACCTTTGAGATCATCACGTCCAACCCTCACCCAACACCATCTAATCAACTAAACCAAGCACACTATCAAGTCTCCTCGTAACACCTCCAATGATGGTGACTCACCACCTCCCCAGGCAGCCCATTCCAATGGGCAATCACTCTCTCTGTGTAGAATTTCTTCCTAACATCCAGTCTGAACCGCCCCTGGCACAGCTTGAGACTGTGTCCTTCTTGTTCTGGTGCTGGCAGCCTGGGAGAAGAGACCACCTCAGCCTGTCTA
>CM037637.1:35599968-35649043 GCA_015227895.2 Colaptes auratus
CCAGGCCCAAGGCTGGGCTGGGGGGGAAAGAGCGAGCCTGGGGGGGCGGTGTGTACCCCCAGGTGGGGATGGGACGTTCTTGGGTATTGTTCTGGGATCGCCACGATGCAGATCAAAGTCACCTCCACCCCTTCGGGCACCCAAACGGTTATTTCAGCCAAAGCCATGAATGCATTCCCAGTGCCTTTGAGAACAGCTTTCCAGCTGAAGTCCCTGCTCGCCTTCTCGGATTTCAGAAGCCATTGCTTGTCCACTCGCCATGGGTGGCTCTCCCCCGCAGCAACAGCGGGCCCGACTTCACACTGCTTGCCGCTGCCCCTCCTCCACTCCGCTCCCTGCCGCTTGTCGCTCCGCAGAGAGCAATGAGGAAGAGACAGGTCTCGCCTTCTTAAGCTACCCCGAGCATTCTTAAGCTACCCTGAGCAGAAAGTCACAGAACGAGCCACCCCCCGCTGCTCTCAAGCAGCAGGAGGGACTTCCATGCCATCAGCCACGCACCAGGTGTCCTCCTGCAGTCCATAGAAGCTCACACTGTCGCCCTGACAAGAAAACTTGAGCCCCAACTTCCAAAGCAGCAACGCCCCACATCTGACTTTAAACTCTCCATCTTTTGCAATCCAACCTGCAGTTCGCCACAGCAACCAACTCCTGGCCTGGCTACGCCATTAAATGTAGTGGGTTGGGAGACCAATTCTCCCACCACGGGCAAAAGAAAGACTCAAGACAAAATGGATTGCAAAAAATGGTGGAAAGTTTAAATGGAAAAACAATGAAAGTTTTACAGAAAACCACAAACACCGTGACAAAAGAGAGAGAGATCCCAGAACATACCCAGGAACGTCCCTGCAAAACCCCTCCAGGGCTCTTTCTTCTTCCCCCCCCCAACCCAGCCTTGGGCCTGGGCCGGCCCAAGGGAGGCGGCTCACACCATTTTGCCTCGGCAGAGGCAGGGGAGGAAAGCGAGCAAGAGGACCCCCGCGCTGATGTTTTATAGGGGAACAGGGCATTATGGGTGAAATACCTGGCTTCCTGTGACCACCCACTGGGCTGGGCCCCCCTTTGGGCTGTCCCAGGTGTGGCCTGTGCAGTGGCATCTGGGCCGGCACCCAGCCTAAACCACTACAAGCTTCCACAGAAATCTTTTGCCTTCTTAATTAAATAAGATGTTTTATTTAAAACTGAAACCTTGAGTTCTTAAATGTTAGGATTTTGTCTCCCCATTGTCTGCCCACTCTCTAAGGTGGACAACTCTCTACCTGTCCCTTCCTCTATAGCTCTTTGAAACATTTTTTGGGTTCGTAACAGTAAGAACAATAAAAGCAGCCGGAAACGTGAAACTATTATGAATGCCAGAAACCTGGACGTTATTGTCTTTCTTTCTCTGAGACACAAAAAAGGAAGAAAAAGGACATTCTCTAGAACAGATCTTCCCATTGGTACCTAGTGCCCACAATCTGATCCAATCACCCTTGCAGGCCGGTGGTGATCACTAAATTTTGCCACTTGGCAGCCATTTTTTTCCACAATGTTTAGAGTGTATTTAAGTTGCTTTTATTGCAAATTAGAGTGACTTGCCTCTGTCTGGAGAACTCTGAGTTACCAGTGGGGCAAAGGTTGCATGACAGGAGCATCTGTGACATTTGAAGTGATGCTACAGGACTTAATGATGTCCCTGTTTGCTTGAGTATGTCTTGCATATCAGTAAGAGCTTTCAGTTAAAGACAGGGCCATGAGCAGGTCAGGAGGCTTTGGAAAATATGATTCTTGCTGGGGGAAAAGAGGAGTTGTAACTAAGTCCTCTGGGGATAACTTGAGATCTGTGAGGCTTTCCTTCCAGAGACCCAAATGCCTGAGTGGCTAAGTCTGTTATTTCCTTTCTGGGAAGCAGAAGCTTTCAATATATTCTGCCCCAACATTTTTTAAAGTGTTTCATATGCTATGATATTCAGAGCAAACAGAACGAAATACTGGTAGCGAGTAAGAAGGACTTTCAGAGACCCGTTTGGACAGTATGATTTAAATGATGTGGCCTGCATCAGGAACAGTGTGGCCAGCAGGAGCAGGGAGATCATTCTGCCCCTGTACGCTGCACTGGTTAGACCACATCTTGAGTCCTGTGTCCAGTTCTGGGCTCCTCAGTTTAGGAAGGATGTTGACTTGCTGGAACGTGTCCAGAGAAGGGCCACAAAGTTGTTGAGGGGTTTGGAAGACAAGCCCTATGAGGAGAGGCTGAGGGAGCTGGGGTTGCTTAGCCTGGAGAAGAGGGGTGACCTTATTGCTCTCTACAACTACCTGAAGGGAGGTTGTAGCCAGGCAGAGGTTGGTCTCTTCTCCCATGCAGCCAGCACCAGAACAAGAGGACACAGTCTTAGGCTGTGCCAGGGGAGGTTTAGGCTGGATGTTAGGAAGAAATTCTATACAGAGAGAGTGATTGCCCATTGGAATGGGCTGCCTGGGGGGGTGGTGGAGTCACCTTCATTGGAGGTGTTCAGGAGGAGACTTGATGGGGTGCTTGGTGCCATGGTCTAGTTGTTTAGGTGGGTTCGATTGGTTGATAGGTTGGATGTGATGATCTTGAAGGTCACTTCCAACCTGGTCTATTCTATTCTATTCTATTCTATTCTATTCTATTCTATTCTATTCTATTCTAATGTGTGTAAGGTCTGGAAGGACCTGTTAGACTGAAGGCTCCACAATACAGGCAAGGAAAGCCCTCATTGCAAGCTGCAAATTCTTTAAAGTCTGAGGAAGCAACCAGAATTATGCTTTGTTCACTGATTTCTCCTATTACCCACTTCCAAAATGCTGCTGTCCTAACTTTAGAGGCTAGGTTTTGCTCTCTAAACTGCTGCTGTGTCCAGGACTCTGAAATCTCTCTCTATAGTCCTGATTCTTGATGTTATCACTTAGATTGTCTTCTTTTTATGCAGTGCTCTTTCAAAAGTTTTTTTTATACAGTCAGAATTAGTATGTTGTGTTATTTTCATTCAAATAGTAATGCATTCCTTTTATGTCACTGCTTCTAGATGCTGGCATTTTCTCACCATATTAGTACAATGACTTCAATGGAGAAAACCTCAGGCTCTTTTTAATGCAAGGCAAATCTGTGAACTAACAGTCAAAAGAGTTTTCATTAAAATCCATGTAGATTAAAAGGCTAAAACATTCAAATTAGCAGACAAGGCAATCTTCCTGGGGGGAAAACAACAAGGCAAACATTGGTGCTCTGAGCAGTGCATAAACATGGAAAAACACTGGGGGTTTGATTTTGACAACGTACTGATACTAAACTAGTTCAAAATGCCAAATGAAGAACGTACTTCCGAAAATATTGAAACATTTTCATGCACCTCAGTAAAACATGTCATAGGTGTAGATACAGGATGAGAAGGATACAGAACCAGACTCAGAATCATCAAAACATTCAGGTTGGAAAAGACCCCTGGAATCACCAAGTCCAACCATTCACCCTACTCTACAAAGTTACCCTTAAACCATATCCACAAGCACCACATCCAAACCACCTTTAAACACATCCAGAGTTGTTGACCCAACCACCTCCCTGGGCAGCACATTCTGACCACTCTTGCTGGGAATTTCTTTTTTCCTAATGTCCAGTCTAAACTTACCCTGTTGCAGTTTGAGACCATGCCCTCTTGTTCTGTCACTAACAACCTATGAGAACAGACCAGCACCACCCTCTCCACAACCTCTTTTCAGCTAGTTGTAGACAGCAATGTGGTCTCCCCTCAGGCTCCTCTTTTTTACACTAACCATCCCCAGCTCCTTCAGTTTCTTTTCATCAGATTTATTCTCCAAGCCCTTCACAGCTTCCTTGCCCTCCTCTGCACTGGCTCCAGGACCTTCACATCTTTCTTGGATTGAGGTGCCTCAAACTGGACACAATACTCAAGGTGTGGCCTCACCAGAGCTGAGTACCAGGAGACAATCATCTCCCTGCTCTTGCTGGACACAGCATTTCTAATCCCAGCTAAGGATGTCACTGGTTCTGTTGGCCACCTGGTCACACTGCTGGCTCCTATTCAGCTTCCTTAGTGTGGGCAAGAAAGGGCTGTAGTTCAGCTTGGAAGGGACATTTAAAGGTCATCTAGCCTGTTCCTTTCTGTAGTGATTAGGGACATCTACAACTTGATCATGTTGTTTAGAGCCCTGTCCAATGTGACCTGGAATATTTCCACAGATTGTGCATCCACAATCTCTCTGGGCAACTTGTTTCACCAGTGTTTCACCAGTGTTTCACCACCCTCACTATAAAAAATGTTTTCCTTTTATTTGTTCTAAATCTACCCTCTTTTAGTTTAAAACCATTACGCCTTGTCCTGTCACAACAAATCAAGCAAAAAGAATGTCTCCATCTTTCTTCCAGGCCTCCTTTAAGTGCTGAAAAGCTGTAATAAAGTGTCCCCAGAACCTTACAACCTCAACTCTCTCAGCTTGTCTTCATAGGAGAGGTGTTCCAGCCCTCTGGAGTCTCTTCATCCATTCTATGTCTTTCTTGTGACCAAAACTCCAGAGCTGGACACTACTCCAGGGAAGACATCAGCAGGGCATGGTAGAGGAGCATACTCACCTCCAATGAGCTACTTGCCACATTTATTTTGATGCAGCTTGGGATGCAGTTGGCCTTCTGGGCTGCAACCACACACTGCTGGCTCACATCCAGATTTTCATCCACCAGTAGCCCCTAGTCCTTCTCCACAGACTTGCTTTCAATCACATCATTCCCCAGCCTGTATGGGTACCAGAGGTTGCCCTGGCCCATGTTCAGGACTTTGCACTTGGCATTGTTGAAGCTCATGAGGTTCACAGAAGCCCAATTCAGCTTGTGAAGAATGTTCTAAAGCTTGTACAGAACATTAAGCAGTGTAGTTTAACACCCTATTAGAAAGATAATTTCTATCTGACACTGTCCAAGATGACACAGTTACAATACAGTACAAAACAATAAACCAGGTTGGAAAGCTGGAAAAACAGATCCTGTCCCCCAACCTATTCATTAAGTCACAGTTACATCTCAGACTAATGGTATTTTATGTTTGTATCTGTCATTCATGTGGCTTCAAACATCTTCTTTCAGTGTCTCTAGGTAGTACATGTCTGTTATTTCCCCTTTTCCCATGGGGAAATTGAAGCGATTTGTCTCAAGCAATAGAACTGCTGATGAACAGAGGAAGGTGTAACACTGAATCCAAATGTACAGTCCACTGTCTGGTGCAGATGAAATGATCATTGATACAGGTAAGGATTTTTGACACAGACCTGCAGTCTTTCATTGTGGCATTAAGTGTAGATACACTTTTTTCAATGCATAGATGTACATCCAGGTACTCTTTCCTAGGGTTTGAGGCTCAGTCTCCTGAAGAAAAGTGGTTCCTGTACCCCTGATATAAAGGAATATTTAAGTAGCCACTCTATTTTGAGTGCTAGTCAGGATTCTTTAATCTTAATTGATTATTAAAACAATAACTACATCTTCATTTTTATTGCATTTGAGGGTTTCTTTCTATACCAGAAACATAAAATCTGCATATTCATAGAACTCAGTGGGTGCTCCTTTGAAAGTCAGCTAAATTTAATAAAGATAACAAAAATTGGATTATTAAATACAGATGAAAGCTGGAGACATAGGAATTGAACTGTCACTCTGTGTTTTATTCTTGAGTTATTGTATCAAGGATATTTTTTCAAAACAAGTCCACAAGAAGACTTTTAAACAACAGTCTCAGAGTGGGATGGGGAAATGTGAGCACCAGAGTGATAATCACTGTGCCACTTATTAGTAATGCTCTGTGGAGTGACTCACTTATATCTATAACAAGCCAAAGTTGCTTCTAGGAGACACCAGGGCAACCGGCTCCATATTTCAGGAATCCTCTATAGAAATGATGAATTTCTACGTAAAATAAATAATATTTTGTGTTACAGTTTGTTAATTGATAAGATGAAAGTTCCTCTCATGGATTAATGTCTAATTAATATAAAGAAAGGACTAGAAATAAATGGCAGTTGCCCAGTGGAATAGGTCTACATGTGGGAATTTCCTAAGGATCTGTTCTAGTCATTAATTATTTGGAGCATGGTGTAGATCTGGAACAAATGAAGTTGCAGGTGTGTTATAGTTTGAAGGTGGAACTTTAGCCTAGCTCCAAAATAAGAGTAGGGCTTTTCCATAGACTTAGAGGAAAACAGGTAAATAAATTACCACTGGACACAGTAGAATAACAACTGATAGGTATAGATCATTCCATTCATTCTCTGAATACTTTGTACTTGGTCTCACAGGTAGCTCTTTCTTCTTTCTTTTGTCACTTCTGCTTGCAGCTTTTTCTTTCTCTCTATGGCCTTGATGGGATAATTTCAATTTTAACTGCTCTGTGTGAGGCACTGGGAAGGGAAGGGAGGGAGGGAAGGAGGTTGCATAAGGTCCCCCTGGACTGCCCAGGGCGGGTACTTTGGATTGCTGAGTTGTAAATATATGAAAATACATTTTGCACATATTCATTGCATTTTGTACTTCGAGATTTTAGCTTAACTTTGGTAAATATAACTTTCATTTTGCTTCTGAGTTCTGAGCTTGGGTGGTTTGGTTTTTTTCAGTTTACTCTGGGGTAATTTCCAATTAGTTGGAGGCAATCTCAACTCACCACAAGGCGGTATTACACTGTTTGAAGTAGTTAAATGTAAAGCTGAGGGTGAAAGCTTCAGAAAATGTTTCACATTTGGGAGTGAATGGACAATAAAACTGCAGATGAATCATTTCTATTTCTGAGGAGATGAGAACAGGCATGGAATGAAATTATCAGGTAACAAACAGAAAACAAAGTGACGCACTTTGTCACAAAGGATATAAGCACAATCTAGAATGCCATGGTGCTGTGAAATACAGCCAGCAAAAATACAGAAGGTATCCAAAAGGGCTTTCTTAATTTCATGAAGAATAAGCACTTTGGTATATATTAGACAGCATCTCCCTCACCCCAACACGCCTCTGTTCCTCATATATTGGAGATCATGTGAAGATGGACACTGCAATGCAACACTGCAATCTAGAGGCTGCAGCAACACAACCTCCTTAACATCTTTTGGTTTCACTCTCCAAGTACTGCAGAATGTCAAGTTGCAGTGTACTGTTTCTTGTGGTTGTATGGAGCAGTCCCTACAGCAGAGGTATACCACTAGCTTAGTCTCTGAGAGGAGCCCCTTGTCCTTACCTCTCCATCCTGGGACCGTGAGCTGGAATTTCTCCCTGTTGCATGGCTGCTTGCGTGCCATGCTGTCTGAGCTATCACTGGCCTGTGGGGTAGCTTTTGAAGCAGGAGCATTGTGCACTCTTGGGATGTGACAGACTAAGAAAGCTGTGATTTTCATATTGTATGTCGTTGCCAATTGTAAATCAGTCATTTTAAGGATGCTTTCCATTTTTGCTTCCCTTTGGGCATCTCTTATTTCTCTCTGGAAAAAGAGAAGATGTAGTTTATAGCTAACTGCAGGGCTGAAATGACATATATAATAGCAACAGCAGGCAACAACTGTCTCCCTAAAGTGGCAATATGGTGCCTTTTGTTTTGTTTTAAGACTTCAGAGTGAAAGGTAATTTGTTTCTTCAAACCAGTATTTGAATAGTTACTGGGGATGTAGAAGACAACACTGTGTGTGTTCAGTACTGAGGACGGCATGGTCAGATCTAGGCCCTTTGGAAATTAAATGATAGGAAAAGACAGAGCAAAATACTGATTATTAAGCACGGGGTTATTGGCATTAAAGGTTAATAACAGTTTTTCTCATTTTCTTCCAGATATCTTTTACTTCCAATTAAAAAAACAACAAAAGGAGGCCATTCTGATTACCAGGTATTTTTACACAAAACTAAATGCTGCCACATTTTGTGGGAACAAACATAGCCAGCAGGGAACACTTTTGCTGCTAGAAAACTATGTTTTATAATGTCTAAATATAATGGTTTACATATATGATAACATCTAACTCCCTCATGTAGCTATTTACAGGACAGAGACTGACGCTCTATCCCCAAGAGTGTTGCAGTTCATATCTCCCCAAAGGGATGCTGACAAAGTCCCAATGCCCAAATAAAGACAGGTACAGCACAGTCCCCTCACCACACACAAGGCAAACCCCATTCCAGGTGCAGGGTGTAGAAAGGCAGGAGATACGGAAGTCACAAAGTCTCCCTGAGCTCCCCCTTTCTCTTTCCCTTCTCTCTGAAAGCTAATAGCATCTCAGAGATGCAGGTGCATGGAAGAGGAAAAGGATAGAGGATGAGGCAGCTGAACACCTGCAGTTTCTTAAACTAAAACATTTCTAAAACCACTGTGCAAGGAAAACTGGTGCCACAGCACAGATCTCAGTGATGGCTGACAGGGATCTCTATCTGAATATCTGCTTGTTAAGACTATAAGGGAGAGGAGCACCAGGCATCCAGCAGACATCCCCTGGAATGGGATGGGCTAAGAGGTGCTTTGACTAGCACCAATAGCTGCTAGCTGAGAGCCACCCATCCATGTCTTTGTTGCTCTAGCTCATTACTCACTTGACAGTCCCCTACTTCTTACTTCACTTTTCTCAGTGACTTCAGTTTCACTTTTCTCCTTGTTTCATTTCCTTTCTCCCTCTTTCTGTAGTGTATTCTAATGCATTCCTTGGCTTACTGAAAGGAAAACCTGGGCTGATCACACTGGTATATTATTTGATATTTTAGACATCTACTTAATCTTTTACAGTGTCACAGGTGACATTTTATCAGAATTATTCAGTAAATTGATTTGTTTCTATTTGTCAATGTGTTCTTAAGGGGACAACTCTCATTAATCAAAATAGAATAGAATAGAATAGAATAATGGAATGGAATGGAATGGAATGGAATGGAATGGAATGGAATGGACCAGACCAGGTTGGAAGAGACCTTTGAGATCATCACGTCCAACCCATCATCCAACACCATCTAATCAACTAAACCAAGCACACTATCAAGTCTCCTCGTAAACACCTCCAATGATGGTGACTCCACCACCTCCCCAGGCAGCCCATTCCAATGGGCAATCACTCTCTCTGTGTAGAATTTCTTCCTAACATCCAGTCTGAACCGCCCCTGGCACAGCTTGAGACTGTGTCCTCTTGTTCTGGTGCTGGCAGCCTGGGAGAAGAGACCAACCTCAGCCTGTCTACAATCTCCCTTAAGGTAGATGTAAAGAGCAGTAAGGTCTCCGCTGAGCCTCCTCTTCTCCACGCTAAGCAACCCCAGCTCCCTCAGCCACTCCTCATAGGGCTTGTGTTCCAAACCCCTCACCAACTTCGTTGCCCTTCTCTGGACACATTCCAGCATCTCAACAGCTTTCCGAAACTGAGGGGCCCAGAACTGGACACAGGACTCAAGGTGTGGCCTAACCAGTGCTGAGTACAAGGGGCAGAATGACCTCCCTGCTCCTGCTGGCCACACTGTTCCTGATACAGGCCAGGATGCCATTGGCCCTCTTGGCCACCTGGGCACACTGCAGGCTCATGTTCAGCCTACTGTCAACCAGTACCCCCAGGTCCCTCTCTGCCTGGCCGCTCTCCAACCACTCTGACCCCAGCCTGTAGCACTGCCTGGGGTTGCTGTGGCCAATGTGCAGAACCCGGCACTTGGATGTGTTAAATCTCCTGCCCTTGGCCTCTGCCCATCTGTCCAGCCTGTCGAGGTCCCTCTGCAAAGCCTCTCTGCCCTCCAGCAGATCAACTCCTGCCCCCAGCTTGGGGTCGTCCGCACATTTACTGATGATGGACTCAATGCCCTCATCCAGATCATCAATAAAGATGTTGAAGAGCATGGGGCCCAGCACTGATCCCTGGGGCACACCACTAGTGCCTGGCTGCCAGCTGGATGTGGCATCATTCACCACCACTTTCTGGGCTCGGCCCTCCAGCCAGTTCCTGACCCAAGGCAGTGTGCTCCTGTCCAAGCCATGGGCTGACAGCTTGGCCAGGAGTTTGCTGTGGGGGACAGTGTCAAAGGCCTTGCTGAAGTCCAGGTAGACTACATCCACAGGCCTCCCCACATCCACCAGGCAGTCACCTGATCATAGAAGGAGATCAGGTTGGTGAGGCAGGACCTGCCCTTCCTAAATCCATGCTGGCTGGGCCTGATCCCTTGGCCATCCTGTAAGTGCTGTGTGATTGCACTCAAGATGACCTGTTCCATAATCTTTCCTGGCACTGAGGTCAGGCTGACAGGCCTATAATTCCTTGGCTCATCCAACCAGCCCTTCTTGTGGATGGGCATCACTTTGGCAAACATTAAAATTAAAGCAAACATTAAAACATTAAAATTAAAGTAATAGAATAAATATGAAAACCTCATTAAAAACAATAGCTGAATGCAGTATTTTTTCAGTATAAAATAATTTCAACACTTGTCATTATTCCAGGCTCTACCTATTTTCCCAAAGTAAATTGCACTTGTGTTTGAAGTATCTATATCTCTATCTTTACATATATATATTTATATCTACCTATATCTCTATATAGAGATAAGTATAGATATAGATGAGATAGAAAAGATAGAGATAGAGATATCAGTATTTTAGATTAAGATAATTTAGGTAGATTACACATGAGTATTGAGTGCCCTAAATGGGAGAGATTGAGATAAAGGTTTATAACTCACATACTTTAGGGATGACAATGTTTAAATTGGTCATTTAAACAATTTCTGCCCTTTGCTGGCACAAGGCCATTTATTATCTGCCATTAAAATACTTTTGTATGTGGTTGTACATAAGACAAAACTGACTTTTACAAGCAGGTTACATTCCCGCTATGTCAGTATTAAAAGCTGGATTCATCCTCTGGATTTTTCTGTGATCATGTACCATGATGGCAGCTGAACAATGTGTTGTTTTCTCTTTCACTGATTCTGTTAACATAGGTAGGGTGAGGGCGTCTTGCTGTCACAGGGCTGCAGGCAACAAGGCAGCAGGGGACCAAGTCTCTCCAGTGGAGGGGAAAGAGGGGGAGCTCCTCTCATGGTTGCCATGGTACTCAGGCAGCCAGAGCCATTCCCACACCAGATTCTGGTATCCCACACTGCCTGCCTGCTGCTCCCCCACATTCAGTTCTGCACTGGTTGCTTTAGGTGCAAGAAATCAGACTGCCAGGAGTCAGCTTCCCTTGCATTTTAAGTTTCTTAAATAAATTTATGGCTTCTTGTGTTTTCGGCCTTTGTCCTATCTACAATCCCCCAAGAGGATCCACATAGCCATACATCCTTGCCTAAATTCTCATGTCTGTCTGCATCCCACATGACCAGCAGATACACATTCTGCACTGCAGCACGATTCAACATGGTAACAAGAAATTTAAAACTGTGCAATGTATTTGGATTTAACTTCCAGAAGGGCTTCAATCATTTGTACTATCCACATGCAGTACAAATCCTGTTGCCAGGGGTTTTGCAAATCTTGGCTGTGATCTCAAGCAAACTTTTTCACTTCAAACTGCTTCTGTAGATTCCTTGACTATGCCTTCTTTGATACAAGCTTTCTCACAGGCTCAAGGAGAGGATAATGGTACTTGGGCTTGATACTGTATTGATGCAGCGCAAATCCTTTGCTATAATCCCACTGAAGAGTGTAAACTGCCTTTACTGACCTTTGTGAAATGGCTGCAAAAATAGTGGTATCATTGGAATTCTTGGAATTGTTCTGGTTTCTATCTAAATGTACCAGTGAATGACTTGTTTAGTTTGTGGAATATGCACTGCCTCTTGCATAAGAAATCACAGAAATATTAATATGAAACTACTGCTATATCCCTTAATGCATTACAGTCACATTAGGAAGCTTTCAATAGGTGATTTTTTTCTAGTGTTCTTAGAGAACCCTGACCTTCAGTTTTTAGTAAGGTGAATAATATTACAGCACATCTAAAGAGAACAGTGTAATCATCTTTTCTATTTGCAGCACTAAGACAGTCACCAGTATTTGATACAATCAGCATGTGTCTTGATCCTGAAGGCACATGGTGACAAGTCTAACTGAATGTAGTTATTTGCCTGTCATGGAATGCACCTTATGGTGATAAACTTCAGCCATAAAATTGGAACACTATCACATAAACATGTTTCATGAAGAAATACACTAACAGAATTCACTGATAGTTTATCATTTGAAAGCTGTCTTCTATTTATGATGTTGAAATTTTTACAGTAAGTCCGGTTCCAAAATTCATTACATTTTCCAATTAACTAATAACTGAGTCTGGATTCTTGTCCTTCAACCAACAGGTCTGTCTAGTTAGCATACGATAAATTGAAATAGCATGATTAAGGATGTGCGAAAGAATACCGAGACTGGATGCAGCTTCAGTGTGCTTAGAAGC
Organism: Colaptes auratus; assembly: GCA_015227895.2. NCBI lineage: Eukaryota > Metazoa > Chordata > Aves > Piciformes > Picidae > Colaptes > Colaptes auratus. The sequence goes on from CM037637.1 coordinate 35,612,362, forward strand.
AGGGGAAATTGCACAGCTGGTGCTCCATGATGTGCCTGGGTAGGTACCCCACAGGACACATGGGGAAACTTCCCCCACCTTTGCACCCTCTCCTCTGTAAACACATCCTAATGCAGACACTACAATAAGCATATCAAGGCAGTTTATATTCATATGCATTATATCAAGGCAATTCATATTCATATGCATTAAATCCTAAACTCAATACAAACCCATCATATTTTTTTTCATTACTTATCACATATTCTATCTTTTAGATAAATTTCTTCTCCCTGCAGTCTTAAAGGATACAGTGTTCATAACATTTACTAAAGGTTAATCTATAAAATACCAAAAACAATAGAGGGACCTTGACAGGCTGGAGAGGTGGGCACAAGCCAACCTCAGAGCTTCAACAACACCAAGTGCAGGGTCCTGCATCTGGGTCGAGGCAATCCCAGGCACAAATCCAGGCTGGGCAGTGACTGGCTGGGGAGCAGCCCAGAGGAGAGACACTTGGGGGTGCTGGTGGACGAGAAGCTCAACAGGAGCTCTCAATGTGCACTTGCAGCCCGGAAAGCCAATCAGATCCTGGACTGCATCAGGAGAAGTGTGGCCAGCAGGGCAAGGGAGGTGATTCTCCCCCTCTCCTCAGCTCTGGTGAGACCCCACCTGGAGTACTGACTCCAGTTCTGGAGCCCCTATTACAAAAGGGATCTGGAGGTGCTGGAAGGTGTCCAGAGAAGGGCCACGAGGATGAGCAGAGGGCTGAAGCACCTCTCCTATGAGGACAGACTGAAGGAGTTGGGGCTGTTCAGTCTGGAGAAGAGAAGGCTCCAAGGTGACCTCATTGTGGCCTTCTGAAGGGGGCCTACAAGAAGGCTGGGGAGGGACTTTTCAGGCTATCAGGTAGTGATAGGACTAGGGGGAATGGAATGAAGCTGGAGGTGGGGAGATTCAGGCTAGATGTGAGGAGGAAGTTCTTCACCATGAGAGTGGTGAAGCCCTGGAATGGGTTATCCAGGGAGATGGTTGAGGCCCCATCCCTGGAAGTGTTTAAGAGCAGGCTGGATGAGGCTCTGGCCAGCCTGATCTAGGGTAGAGTGTCCCTGCCCATGGCAGGGGTGTTGGAACTAGATGATCCTCGTGGTCCCTTCCACCCCTGACTGAAACTATGAAACTAAATAAACTCAGAGGCATTGTCTTGTCTTCAGCGTAAGTCAGCCTCACTAGAGTACACTGTTTCCAGCTTGGCATTTTATTGGTTATGGGAAATGCTCTGAGGCACAAGAGATAGGAAGGTTTCTCAGTTCTGCTGAAAGTCAAAAAGAATTGAAGGCTTAACCTCCATCTCTGCCATTGAAGATCCCCACTGTGTGTTTGCCTGTCTGTGAATGAGATTTTAAATATGGGATCCTGCTTCCCTTGGATGAACAATCCTACCTTGATCAGTAAGAGGACGTGAGTGCAACTGTGGTTGTACAACCTTCCCTCAAAGAGATGTGACTTTGAGAGGCTGTGTTCATCTGGTGTTCTTAGCTGCTCGGGTGAACAGTGGAGCATAGATGGTCTTCAAGGCATAGTCTCAAAGCAAGGGGTTTCTTGGTACATATTTGCCCTGCTCCACCTTGAAATCTGTAAACTGGACAGAATGCAGAGGTAGCTTGGAATGGCAGAAGGAGAAAAAAATGGATGCAAGCCATGCTTTAATTATTCAAGGAACAAAGCAGCCCCATTTGGGCCATTGCAACGCACCATAAATACAAACTAAATACATCTCAGCTGCAGTTCATATCTGCTTGAGGAAGAGGGAATAATTAAATAATCCTAATTATTCTTTTTCCAGATCAGAAAGGTTAGCCTTCTCTCAAAATGATTTAATATTGTCAGACCTCTTGCAGCCATTCATGACATTACACAGCTTTATGACAATACAGACAAAATTAATGCCTCACTTTTATGTAAGACTTATCAGGCTAATGTTAATCATTACTTGGTTAATTCAAGAGATGAAGAAAAATAATAACTGAGTCTCAAAGAAGCAGGGAATGTTTTTACAGGCCTGTTACATCTACACATTTGCTAACTGTGCCAGAGCTACTGAAGCTCAGCAGAGGTGATTAATACAACTAGAATAGGCTTTCTCCAATCTAAGCTTTTATATTATATTGTTCTTTGCTAAAATGCTGATTCTATTGGATGAAGGAAAGTTCCCTTTCTGATTTAGAGAGGCCAGTTAAGAAAAAGTGAATCTTCATGTTGGCAATCAATCAGAAAATTTAATTAATTCTGATGGAGAACTGATTTTTTAAAAGGTTGTGCTAAGAGTTCCAAGTATTTTTCTTCAGCCTTTTACTTTCCTTGACTCATATTGACTCGACTCACATCCTGGTATTGGCATGCCAAGATCATTTCCCATATTGTGCACAGAATAACTGGTGAGATAATGCACCCATGCTGAAATGTTCTTTTGCCTTTTCTCTTCTGATGTTTGAAAAACTTCTATCACTCTGTATTAAAACAAAGCAAAGCAAAAAACCAAAACCACAACCCAGCCCCAAACAAAACAGAAAATCAGATGTGCCATTATTTACAGAGTGGGTAAAGGCTTCAGTTTCATTTGTGTCATATAGTGCACAACAACAAAAGTAGATGGGAGGAGTGTATGAAAAATTACAGTACAAGGCAGTCTGACAATAGATAAGAGTTTTAGAAATACAAGATTGCCCTCACAGAACCAGGCATATTCACATGCAGATGGTCATTAGAAAAAGACAGATAAACATCAGGACAGAGATCACTAGGGAATTATGATAGATTTCTTGTTCCTCTGATCATTAATCAAGAGCTATAGGTGTTGTTGATCTCCTGAGAGAGGGATATTCTGGGCGGCTGCCTATACTCCACAAGTTATTTATGTGTTCTCATGTTATATGCCTTTCTGTTCCACTGTAGATTTTTAAGCATTCCTTCTGGTTAGTTAGCATAAATGAAATGCCAAAAGATTAAAATGAAATAAAAATCTGCAGGTATTAGAGCAGTGGCTGGGCAAGGCAATGTCAGACTCTGCATCTATTAACATCACATGGTAAACCCTGGATCACAGGCTCACAGGATGTTAGGGGTTGGAAGAAACTTCCAGAGATCATCAAGGCCAAGCCCACTGCCAGAGCAGGACCATAGAATCTAGTACAGGTCACACAGGAATGCATCCAGATTGGTCTGGAAAGTCTCCAGAGAAGGAGACTCCACAACCTCTCTGGGCAGCCTATTCCAGTGCTCTGGGACCCTCACAGTGAAAGTTCTTCCTCATCAGAGTATCACAGTATCACCAAGGTTGGAAGAGACCTCAAAGATCATCGAGTCCAACCTGACACCACAGACCTCATGACTAGACCATGGCACCAAGTGCCACGTCCAGTCCCCTCTTGAATACCTCCAGGGACGGTGACTCCACCACCTCCCTGGGCAGCACATTCCAATGGCGAATGACTCTCTCGGTGAAGAACTTTCTCCTCACCTCCAGCCTAAACTTCCCCTGGTGCAGCTTGAGACTGTGTCCTCTTGTTCTGGTGCTGGTTGCTAGAGAGAAGAGACCAACGCCTTCCTGGATACAACCTCCCTTCAGGTATTTGTAGAGAGCAATGAGGTCACCCCTGAGCCTCCTCTCCTCCAGGCTAAGCAACCCCAGCTCCCTCAGCCTCTCCTCACAGGGCTGTGCTCAAGGCCTCTCCCCAGCCTCGTTGCCCTTCTCTGGACACATTCAAGTGTCTCGATGTCCTTCCTAAACTGAGGGGCCCAGAACTGGACACAGGACTCAAGGTGTGGCCTAACCAATGCAGAGTCCAGGTGCACAATGACTTCCCTGCTCCTGCTGGCCACACTATTCCTAATGTAGGCCAGGATGCCGTTGGCCTTCTTGGCCACCTGGGCACACTGCTGGCTCATGTTTAGGTGGCTGTCAATCAGCACCCCCAGGTCCCTCTCTGTTTGGCAGCTCTCCAGCCACTCTGACCCCAGCCTGTAGCTCTGCACCCGGCACTTGGATTTTTTGAATGCCATCCCATTGGACTCTGCCCATGTGTCCAGTCAGTCATGTTGAGGTGCAACCTCCTGTGCTGTAGTTTATAACCATTGCCCCATGTCCTATCTCAGGGTGCAATTTACAGGGGACAGCAGAGCCTGTCCCCTCCCTCTCAACCCCCAGCCCTCAGATATTTAAAAACATCTATTAAATCCCCTTTCAGTCTTCTCCTCTCCAGACTAAACAGCCCTGGGGCGCTCAGCCTCTCCTCATCAGGCAGTGTTCCAGACCCTTCAGCATCCTAGTAGCCCTCCCTTGGACTCTGTCCAGCAGTTCCCTGTCCGTCCTGAACTGGGGAGCCCCGAACTGGATGCAATATTCCAGGTGAAGTCTCACCAGGGCAGAGTAGATGGGGAGGAGAACCTCCCTGGATCTGCTGGACACATTCCTCTTAATGCACCCCAGGACCCCATTGGCCTTCCTGGCCACCAGGGCACACTGCTGTCCCATGAAGAACTTGTTCTCCACCAGGTGTCCCAGCTCCTTTTCCACAGGGCTGCTCTCTAGCAGATCACCTCCTAACCTGTAGTAGTGCAGTTTATTATTCCTTCCCAGGTGCCGGACTACACCACCAGTGTATAGGGTTTGACCAGGTAATGTCACAGCAGCTTGGCAGTTTGTGGTTGGTTTTGCTGTTGTTGTTAATGTTTTTTTCTGCATGGGCTTCAGAATTTCAAAAAGATTTTGTGATTTTGTCTTTGAGTTCATCCTCAGTCCTAAGGGGATTAATTACAAACACCAAATGAATGTGCATTTTGGTCAGGACACTGTTTTGAACATTTGAACTACAAGACTTGATTAGAGATTAAAACCAACTAAGATTAAATGACCAAATCCCATCATAGTGGTAGAGTAACTGCCCCAGGTGTTCCTTATGATGTGTCATGATGTTTAATGATTTCCTTAAATATTTGGAAAGGAGAAAGGATAGTGTGGCAACAAAGTCTTTTGAGAACTCTAATTATTCACATGTTAGAAGGACTTGAGAAGACTTCAGAGAACATTAAAGAAACTTAAATAAGATAGGTGAAAAGTCCATTTGATAAGACCAAGTTTCAAATTCAGGCTACAAAGAACAATCTACTCAACCTGGAAAGCTCTATGCTGATTATATCATCTAAAGGAAGCCTGGAATATCACTGTACACAGATCCATGTTCACCTGCAGCCAGAAAAGCAAATCACTTACAGGACTATGGAAAGGGTTGTGGTAATCAAGAATGTGCAGAACAGTGTAATGGCAGTCCAGAGACAGAGGCGTCCTGAGAGCAGGTATCATCTATCTAGCCTCCAAAGAGATGTTAAAGAGGACAGAAAAGAATTTTCTTGGAGATGCTAGAAGTTGCTCACCTTACAAATATAAATCTGTATAATAATGTACAATCTAGAGCAGGCATTCAGGAAGCCACAGCTCGGATTTGTTTATAAAGTAAAGGAGCTGCCCAGTGCAGCTAGGAAGCAGAAAGCTCAGTAACTGTTCAATCCATTTCAGGTGTGAAATTCACTGCTGTTGGAAATCACTGAGACTAGGAATTTAATAAGGTAAGAAAGGACTGAATAATCATATAGGTACCAAGACTCATCAAAATTATGGATTATTTAAAAAAGAGATAAAATGTGACCCTGAGCTTTCTATAGCTTCCTCTGAAGCCTGCAGCACCAGACATATTGTTTGGACAACAGAAGCTGAAGATAACTTTTATTTGTAAACCCAATACAGAAACATTATCTTAGTCATGTGGCAACATAGCAACAGTAATAACAACAAAAATACACCAGGCTAATCTTTACAGTGATGAACTGATCTTAAAAACCACTTCTGCGCTTATGTCTATCTAAACGCAGACCAACAGTCACAAGCAGAATGCTACCTCCTCTCAGCACAAATGCCCCTCGAGTGTAAGTTTGGTCAGAAGCCATCTTATGTTTTCTTTTGTGACTTAACTATTTTCTAATTTTCATTCCCCCCCTCCCAGGCCAACAAGCTAAAAAAAAAGTGCTTTTGAATAGGAAAAAAATCTAAATATACCTGTCTTGATTTGATGTTTAAATTACTTCTTCCTGGCTTCATACCCTCCTTCTTACGCAATCAACAACACTGCAGACAATTGCTACAAAACAGCTTTACTTTCCCTACTCCCTGTCTTTCTACTTGTGAGTGTGTGGTGGGTTGAAATATGTCCCCTCCCACCATTAAGTTTGCCAGACCAGCTCAGTTGGAAGCAAATGAAAGCTGTATTTACAGGCAAAACTACAAAGGAATGCAATGAATGTGGAGAAAATATACAATATTTACATAGATTTACAATTAACAAACAGCACAAACTGCACCCTGGTCAAAGACCAGGGTAAGCTACCAGCTTCTCCTTCCCTGCCTAACCAGAACCCCCCTGTACAAAAGAAGGGACAAGAGACAGGAACAGAGAGATGTTTAAACTTCACCAAAACAATGCAGCCAAGGTCAAGCAGAAGGGAGTTAGTATCTCTCCCACAGTGAAGAAATGAGAAGAGAAGAGATTGTTTTGGTACAACCAGTTTTAGTCCCTTATCTCTTCCAATGGGATTGTTTAGAATTATCTTTATTTTCCTTTTTACACCTAATAGTGATTTGTTTACATTTTACTACTTTCTGTTCAAGATCTGTGGAAAATTTTAAAAGCAAAGCCTAAAAGTACCACAGAGTGCCAGCTCCTATGCCCTCATGACACAGACACACATGTGCCTTATGGGCCAGAGCCACCTCAGCCAGGAGGAAAACCCCCAGGTTCTGCCCCACCTCACCCAGGAACTTTGCAGGCAGGGACATTTCATCCAGGCTGGATGACCCCTCTGCACTCTATGAGGCTATGAGGCCATGGGACTGATGGCCTGGCCAGCAAAGAGCAGGTTGCTGGCTGCCAGGCTGCCAGCCACCAGGTCACCTCACTAAACTTATAGCAAGGTCAGGGAGAAGCTTTTACCTTTCTGGTATAATGTAGCCTCTGCTATAATAGAGTCTCAAGGCACTTTCATGTGTATGAAACCAATGGGATGTTGGCCTGAGGGAGGCAGGAGAGTGGCGGTTCCCAGGTAGAGGGGCATGAACATTCTGTCACCTCTCCCCTCAACTGCAGCCTACGTTGCCACATTTCCAACTTCAGAAGAAGCTCTGCTGAACATTCATCCCATGAATGCTGAGGTGGGGACAGGCTGTACTGTTGGGAGGAAGCAGTATTTCCTCAGTACTGTACTTTGTTGGCTTCTTTGCCATAGCTGCTTCCTCCAGCTGCTTTGAGATGTCAGAAGTAGGCAAATGTCTTCTGTTGACATCTCAGGAAAGATTCACAGCTGAATCAAGGAATGGCTGTGTAAGTAATTTTATGATTTGAGCCCCAAAAGGTCTGAAACTGTCAGATTTATTATCCACCCGATTTTATGACTTTTAGTTGTACTTATTCTCTGACGTTTGCCATCAAATGTCTCTACATAAGATCTGGTTTGTAGGCTTTCATATTGCTAAATCATTTTTTAAGCTTGAGATGTAGCTTCTGTTCACATCAATCCCATGAGATACACCATTAGCATGAATCATTTCTGAAAGTATGTCGTGCAATATGAGCTTCATGTTGAGTCAATCACTCACTCTTAGTGAAAGAAGAGATGACCTTCACAGAAGCAGCGTGTTGCAGCTAAATATCCCAGGACCCACTTCACTGCTGTCAGTCATGGCTGCATTTGGAGCTCAGATCTGCAGACTTAATCACAGCACAAAAAATAGACTGACAATTACTTTCCTTTACGTAGTTAGACCAGCAGAGCTTTAAATAAAGGACTGACAACAAACCGAGTCCTTTACTAAGTCAGAGAGGCCACTTTGTTACTTGAAGATTGTTTTGACATTGGACTCAAAGAATACTATATTGTACTTTGTTTAGTTTGCTTCATTTTCCTTAATGCCCATCAAGTAAAAGCTTCTTCAGAAGTACTGGTTCCCCAGCAGACATTACAGAAACAGATGTTTCTTGGTCCTTTTAGGAAATAAGCTTAGATTTGCAGAAGTAGCAGGGCATCTGCCTCCACTGATCCTGTGAACCCCGTGCTGAGGCCTGGATCCTGCAGATCTGAACTTGCACCAAGGGATGAAAGCATTACGTGATCAACTTATTAATTTGATGAGAGCTTAGTTACTTGTGCTTTAGCACAAGTCCCTTTGCAAGAGTAGATGACAGCTTATATTAGCACCTATTCCTGTACAACTGCAGCAAAAGTGAACTGGGTGAAAAAAATGTTTATTGTGAAAATGCATTGGGTTTGCAACTGGTTCTGTTTTGGGTGTCCCTTGGGATCTGGGATTTGTCACTCCTTCTTCCAGTGCTTCATCTTTCTCCTATAAAGTAGCCCAATTATATGTTCCTGCTTTATAAAATCAGCAGGAGGCCCAGTTTAGCCTGGCTATCTGGGTTCATTCATTAAGGATTTAAAGAGCTTGGAGATGAATGTATGTAAAGGGATATAAAAGGGAAGTTAAATTCAGGAGAGTCATTCTAAAGAGAAGAAGAAAAAAGTGTCAGCTCCTCACGCTTTCACAAAGTTAGTTTTCCACACTCCTCATGTGCTACATTCTGCAATATAAAACATTCTGGACTTTTTCTCTTGGCAAGCAGCCAGAGTTTGGGGACACTCTTCTCCCTTTGTGAAAATGTTATCTTTTTCTGAATATAATCTGATTTATAGGAGTAATTATCTGCTTCCTAAGCAGTATGCCTGCTGCTGAAATACCACATTTCCACAAATATGAATACTTCAGAATGACTAAATATGGAGAATGTATTTGTCAAAGTCACATTTGCTCTTAATTTCAAAATGCATCTGTCACTGAAATCATTTTCTGGATTCTCATCTTTGAGAAAAGTAAATTAAAAAATCAACATTTGCCTCCAAGATTTGGCCAATATATACACCAATTAGGCTCAAAAGAAGTAAGATCTATTGATTTTCAGTTCAGTGTCTCACAGCCAGTAAAAAATATTTGCCATATCATTTGAAGTGAAAAAAAAAATCTAAAAAGGCAGTAACTGAATATCCCAAAAAAGTTTAATCTCAGCTCTTCTTGAAAGAGTCCTGTGCAGAGCCACAAAAATAGTTAGGGAGTGGAACATCTTCCTTATGAGGAGAGCCTGAAGGAGCTGAGGCTCTGTAGCTTGGAGAGGAGGAGCCTGAGGGATGACCTTATTCATGCTCATAAAGATGTGCAGGGTGAGTACCAAGAGGATGGAGCCAGGCTCTGATGGTTGATGCCCAACAACATCACAAGGGGCAATGGGGGAAGTCGAGGCATAGGAAGTTCCATGGAAACATGACGAGGCATTTTGTCCTTGTGAGCGTGAAAGAACACTGGAACAGGCTGCCCAAGGGTGTTGTGGAGTCTCTGTCTCTGGAGATACTCAAGACCTGCCTGTGTGATCTGTTCTAGGTGATCCTGCTCTGGCAGGGGGGTTGGACTGGATGAGCTTTCAAGGTCCCCTCCAGCCTCTAACATTCTGTGATTCTGTGACTCTGAATTATCTTACATAAGTTCCAAACTTGAGCAAAGATATCATCAATGTGACTGAATAATTCTGTTAGATTCATAGCTGGGTAAGAGGCTAATATTCATGCTAAATCCTGCTGATGGCAATTAGACAAACACTAACATGCTAGAACTTGGAAGCATATTTTTTTAAAGCCTCTCTGATGTACTAGTGACAAAACCAATGAGGTGGAAGATACAGAGGTCATTGTTATAAAATTTAAAAAGTAATGCATCAAGCATTGTTTCCAGTAGGAAAGGTTATGCTCATAGTTTCATAGTTTCAGTTAGGGTTGGAAGGGACCACAAGGATCATCTAGTTCCAACCCCCCTGCCATGGGCAGGGACACTCTACCCTAGATCAGGCTGGACAGAGCCTCATCCAGCCTGGTCTTAAACACCTCAAGGGACGGGGCCTCAACCACCTCCCTGGATAACCCATTCCAGGGCTTCACCACCCTCACGGTGAAGAACTTCCTCCTCATGTCCAGCCTGAATCTTCCCACCTCCAGCTTCATCCCATTCCCCCTAGTCCTATCACTCCCTGATAGTCTGAAAAGTTCCTCCCCAGCCTTCTTGTAGGCCCCCTGCAGATACTGGAAGGCCACAATGAGGTCACCTTGGAGCCTTCTCTTCTCCAGACTGAACAGCCCCAACTGCTCAATGCAGTGACTTAGAATTCAGAATGTTCTCCTCTTCATTTCTCCCTGTGCAGAGCAAGGCAAAGTATAGATATGGTGCACTGTCAAACACAGTGTTTGTAACCAAAGGAAACTATTTTTTCATAGTACATATTGAAATGAAACAGCATTCTGTCTGCACGATCACTGAGGACTGTGGCATTTAAAGGTCATCATGAAAAGCATCTTCCAGACACACACTGTCAGCAGCAACCACTCAGAGTATTGACTGATAATGATTATGGATTGTTAAAAGTATTTTCTGTCACATATAAATAAATGTTTTCATATTGTTTTCTGCCTCTCAGATAAAGAGAAAGAGATAAGATTGTCGGTATTTATTCTACTGACTGCTCATGGAGGTGAACAGCCCCTTCAGAGTCTAATCTTTATAGCAATATTTTCTTTACAGATATTACAACCTTGAGTTGAGATTTTAGCATCAAATACAGTAAATTTTATGTTCAGAACTGACAACTGATAATAACAAAACATCCCTAAGGCTGTGTGGCAGCGAAGAAGACTTCTTAAAGTAACAAAATATCTAACAAATCATCACAGACAATTGTCTCTTTCAATTTCTTGAGCTTCTGTCATATTTTCAGACTGCCCATTGAAATGAAGAGGAAAGACAAGGATAGCTAATTGATAGCAGCACGGTCAGGTGAAAATGAAGGCTGAAACAATGCAGCGAAATGCTGATTTACTGTTACAGTGGAGGTTAGCTGCCTCCCGGAAAATGTCTTTTGTATTTTGGCCATCACAAACCTTCTCAGTCCTGTAGCTGTAATTGCTGCAGATTCAAGCCACATTGAATCAGGGAACAGGCACATTCCTCTATTTTAAAACATTATCAGACCATGTCCCAGTCACAAACCAGCACACAAGGTTTTGATAAGCACTGAGCTGTGAGGGTTAGGGGTGCTTTGGGGCTTTGGGTTTTTTGTGTTTGTTGTTGTTTTTTTTAATCAGCAGCAGACAAGAGATGCCTGCTCCCCTTTGTTCCTGTTTCTTCTTACTCATGTTTTACCACTCCAGGCTGGTCTGTAAGGCTGTGTGCCCAAGCCATAAAACAATCCATTTGTGGTGCATTTTTGATTTCATTATCTTTGTTGAGGTTTGTTTTGTTGTTGTTTTTGTTTGTTTGTTTGTTTGTTTGTTTGTTTTTAAGAATACATCTCCAAAATTAGAAGGCAGAATGACAACCTCAGAGCATGTTGATTAGGACTACAATGTGGTGCCACAAACATTTCCACTGGTACTTCAGAGAAGACTAACTGCAGCTTAGAAAGGCTGAAGAATGGTTTAGAAGCAAGTAAAAAGGGACAGATAGTAGAAGGATCTCTTTAAACTGTCATTGTTACTGGAGACAATAACCATGTACCTTCCCACTTTAGACTTTTCCCTGATTCTTAATGTGTTCAGGCAAGAAAGCATTGACACCTATTCTCTGAGGATAAACAGATACATGAGGTATATTTCTAATTATATTTAATATCTGCTGCTGATGGAAGCAATTCACAAAACTCTGAGAATTTAATAGCTACTTAGCCCAAAATATTATCTCTGTTACATACATCAGAACTGAAAAAAGAAAGCACCACTAGTCCAAGGAATTAGCTTCATTATTAATCACAGACATTATTGATGATGCTTTTGTTAAGTAGCAACAGTGCACTTAGGACTGCACACAGCCAAACCAAAGGCTGTTGCTGACCATCTGCATTTCATGTCCTTGGTGGATACTGAGTGTGTTGACAAGGGACTCTAAGATGAAAAGAAAACTATACATCTACTCACAGAAGATGGTTAATCTCTTTAAATAAGTCTATTGTTATAGTACCCCATTGTTACAAAATTGGAATGCTTTCCAATCATTTATTCTTGCAAAGAAAAAGCAAAATAGTAATATCTGTAATAATTAACATGACGTTCAGTTCTGATTTATTGTAAAGAATGAGACCTAAGGTTTAAAGCCTAGCTCCTCACAGCCCTAATGGATTCAGGCCAATTTCCATTGTTCAGCTGAGATTACTCATTCCTGTTCCCTCCCATGCAAGCTTACTCATTTTCCCCAGTCCCTTTGAACAAGCTACCTCTCTGCTTGCCCTGGATTGTTGTTGCTGTCCTGTAACTCACCTGTAGCACTAATGTGTAGGGAACTGCTCTTCATGTATGACATCCAGTGACCTACTCCTCATCTAAGGTACTCCTTTATGTACAAGGGTACGTGGCTTTTTCTATACATTTATGGCAACATCATTACCTTGATGGATTGATTTAGGTAAGCTTCTTTGGAAGGCTTGATACTGAAGGAGGGATTTTAATCACCAGAAGATCAGAACCACAAGGAAATTCCACACTGAAATGTATCAGCAGCAGAAATGGGGCAGGATTATAGATGCTAGAAAAGAAAAATTGTGTTTAGACAGGATATCTGTGAAGCATAAAGGTAGGAAGACCATATTCATTCTCTACTGCCAATGAATGAAGGACACAGTAGAACAAATAATATGTTCATGTAATAAATGACTTGGTCACAGGCTCAGATGCACAGCTGAATTATCCCAGCTTGTTGAGATACTGCATCTCAGCTGTGACAGGGTAAATGACTATATGCATACCTCTCACTCCTAGGAAGCATGAGGGAACGTGCTAGCACAAGCTTCTGCCAGGGATTTCCAGCAGCCTAAGGAAGTGCATACAGTCACAGATGCAGCAGTTAAGTTCAGCATCACTCGGTTGTTTGTCCAAGTCCTGAGATACACACTAGGGCACCCCTAATTCTGTCATTTCCTGTCTTCAGAATATGGGGCTTTGTAGATCCTCCATTCTTCTGTGTAACCACTAAAAAAAACCCAAACAACACAATTTTGATAGATGATTTAACAAACAGGCACAACATACTTCAGGCATCTTGAGACAAATATGGAGAGTGGAAGCAAACACAGTGAGTACTAAACAGAGAGCTCCCTGATGTGTTATGCTTGCACCTGCCCTGGAGAGGCAAAATACCTCAGAGCTCTTCATCTCAGTTGTCTGACAGTTTCACATCATCAGATGAACCCAGCAAGGAGCAAACCCTAACATTTTCTTTGGCACCTGTACATTCCACATGCTTATTTATTTTGACTATCATTAAAAAAAAGGGAAAAAAAAAAAAGAGATAAATGCAGCATCAATATTGCTTTTGTTTTGAAAGGCTTACCAGACAAGATACATTCAATACAACCTGCAGTGTTCTTCTGAATTCACAGGATGGGGGATTTTCTAACGCTGTAACTCAGCCTCCATTCCTGAGGAGTTGTAACCCATAATTACATTGATACATGTGCCGTGTCAGCAATGGCAGTGAAACTCACAGTAATTTTTATGTGAAATGTACTGCTTTATTGCATTAATTCACATTTAATGTGTACACAGTAATAACCATAAAGTATGATAACCAAAGTTATGTATTTCCTTCAGAACCTTCATTTAGGGAGCTTTCGAAAGAGTCCAAGGAAATTAAGATATCAGTCAGTTTACCTGCAGGATATACAGGCAAAACACTACACACTATAATTTCTTTCAGCAGCAGCCCCTTCCTCACATAAAGTCCTATCTCTGGTAAAATACAATACTCATAATACATGCACATACTGTTAAAACTCCTGTGCACAAACCCAGGATTTTAGAACTAGAGAAGAATGTATCACCAGAGAGAAAGGAACCGTGTTACTCATAGTGGGCTGAGGAAAGAGAAGCTCTACAAAAGGTATTTGGGCTGTATGAAGGTCCAAAAATTGAAGAATCTCTTCTCACTAGCACTCATAAAACAGGGGAGTCGCATTCAGAAATCATAACTCTGCTCACTAAGAGCCATAAACAAAGGAATAGGCACTAAATGGAGCTAACGTCTTGGAAGTCCCCTCTGGAAAAGCAAAATAGCACTAAGAGGGGTACAGAAGATTAAAAAGAAGCAATATATTTTTATCTTCTGTCTAATTCTGCTAGGGCTACATTACACTAGCACTGATCCAAATGGAATGCAAACCCTTCCTTCACTCTAAGAAGGAGGGGAAAAAAGAGAAAATGGACACAGTCCAGTTCAAGAAATGCACCCTCGTGAAACAAAGAAGCAAAAGTAATTCTGACACTGGACAAAACTGTGGCAGAGACAACACAGTTATCGACTCTTACAGACAGAAAATGACATTTCAGGCACAGTGCTGTTTGTTAGCTTTCTAAATGTAATGTTAAAAACAAATGCATCACTGAAATATTAATAACTGCACACAAGATTTATACCAGGTGAGGGAGGAGGAAGCAAAGGTCCAGATACATATCTCTGGAATCTGAGAGAGAAAAGCAACCTCTGAGAGATTATGATTCATGAGTTGGATGGGTTTAGTTAGAATGACAGAAGCACGCGACACCTGATGGCAAAGAACAGGCATAAGCAGAGTTGGCTTTTATCAGCTTTGGCTTGCCAGAACTTTGGGCCAGTAGCTGTCACAGATCAGAAATTTAGGTTTATGTTTCTCTCTATTGCAATGAAATATTCAACAAGAAATGCACCTTTTTGCCTTCCAATTCCTGAACATGTAAGACTGGCATAGAGAGAAGCTGACACGAAACATGAATGTAAGAGTTTCTCCCCTGATTCTTAGTAAGACCTATTCTAGTACAGGAAGAAGGTTTCACAGCAATTTCCTTTTACATTTATAGATATATCCTAACAAAATATACATAGCTGTATGAGAGAACCACTTTCACATTACACAAATGGCCAAATGACAGGGGCTGTACTAGAATTAACCACCATGTACTAGAATTAACCATCATGCATCCTAGGGTGCTGAGAGAGCTGGCAGATGAGCTGGCCGTGCCGCTCTCCATCATTTTTCAGCAGTCCTGGCTCACTGGGGAGATCCCAGAAGACTGGAAGCTGGCCAATGTGGTGCCATCCACAAGAAGGGCTGGTTGGATGAGCCAGGAAATTCCAGACCTGTCAGCCTGACCTCAGTGCCAGGCAAGATTATGGAACAGGTCATCTTGAGTGCGATCACAGAGCACTTACAGGATGGCCAAGGGATCAGGCCCAGCCAGCATGGATTTAGGAAGGGCAGGTCCTGCCTGACCAACCTGATCTCCTTCTATGATCAGGTGACTGCCTGGTGGATGTGGGACAGGCTGTGGATGTAGTCTACCTGGACTTCAGCAAGGCCTTTGACACTGTCCCCCACAGCAAACTCCTGGCCAAGCTGTCAGCCCATGGCTTGGATGGGAGCACACTGCATTGGGTCAGGAACTGGCTGGAGGGCTGAGCCCAGAGAGTGGTGGTGGATGGTGCCACATCCAGCTGGCGGCCAGGCACTAGTGGTGTGCCCCAGGGATCAGTGCTTGGCCCCATGCTCTTCAACATCTTTATTGATGATCTGGATGAGGGCATTGAGTCCATCATCAGTAAATTTGCGGACGACACCAAGCAGGGGGCAGTAGTTGATCTGCTGGAGGGCAGAGAGGCTTTGCAGAGGGACCTGGACAGCCTGGACAGATGGGCAGAGTCCAAGGGCATGAGATTGAACACATCCAAGTGCTGGGGTTCTGCACATTGGCCACAGCAACCCCATGCAGTGCTACAGGCTGGGGTCAGAGTGGCTGGAGAGCAGCCAGGCAGAGGCACCTGGGGGTACTGATTGACAGCTGGCTGAACATGAGCTTGCAGTGTGCCCAGGCAGCCAAGAGGGTCAATGGCATCCTGGCCTGTATCAGGAACAGTGTGGCCAGCAGGAGCAGGGAGGTCATTCTGCCCCTGTACGCTGCACTGGTTAGGCCACACCTTGAGTCCTGTGTCCAGTTCTGGGCCTCTCAGTTTAGGAAGGATGTTGACTTGCTGGAACATGTCCAGAGAAGGGCAACGAAGTTGGTGAGGGGTTTGGAACACAAGCCCTATGAGGAGAGGCTGAGGGAGCTGGGGTTGCTTAGCCTGGAGAAGAGGAGACTGAGGGGTGACCTTATTGCTCTCTACAACTACCTGAAGGGAGGTTGTAGACAGGCAGAGGTTGGTCTCTTCTCCCAGGCAGCCAGTATCAGAACAAGAGGACACAGTCTCAAACTGTGCCAGGGGAGGTTCAGACTGGATGTTAGGAAGAAGTTCTATACAGGGAGAGTGATTGCCCCCATTGGAATGGGCTACCCGAGGAGGTGGTGGAGTCACCATCACTGGAGGTGTTCAGGAGGAGACTTGATGGGGTGCTTGGTGCCATGGTTTAGTTGATTAGGTGCATTGGATTGGTTGATAGGTTGGTCGTGATGATCTTGAAGGTCTCTTCCGACCTGGTCTAGTCTAGTCTAGTCTACTCTACTCCATTCAGAATCAGAGAATCAGAGAATTATTAGGGTTGGAAGGGACCTCAAGGATCATCCAGTTCCATACCTCTGACATGGGCAGGGACACCTCACACTAGATCAGATTGCTTGGAGCATATCCAGCCTGGCCTTAAAGACCTCCTGGGATGAGGCTTCCCCCACCTCCCTGGGTAACCTGTGCCAGTGTCTCACCACCCTCATGGGGAAGAACTTCTTCCTAACACCCAATCTGAATCTACCCATTTCTAGTTTTGCTTCATTGTCCCCAGTCCTATCACTCCCTGGCACCCTCAAAAGTCCCTCCCCAGCTTGCTTGTAACCCTCTTGAGATACAATAATGTTTCCCTGGGAGCCTTCTCTTCTCCAGACTGAACAGCCCCAACTCCCTCATTCTGTCCTCATAGGTGAGGAGCTCCAGCTCTCTGCTCATCCTTGTGATCCTTCTCTGGACACTTTGCAGCACGTCCACATCTTTCTCGTGAGAGGGGCTCCAGACTCATCTACAGTGTCAAAAAAAAAAAAAAAAAGAAATGGCGTCAGACACCCTAAAAAGTCCCTCCCCAGCTTTCTTGTAGCCCCCTTCAGATCCTGGAATGCCATAATAAGGTCTCCTTGGACCCTTCTCTTCTTCAGGCTGAGTAACCCCAACCTTTATCACCATTCTCAGATTAATATCATTGTTGTTTCTGAAAACTGCTCTAATTTAAAAATTTCTCTAATAATACCACAAGGTTCAAAACTTTTTTCTGTGCAAAACTACATGGTCCGGTGATGCCTGTGATGACTGAATGCGCTTCCTGGTACAATGTGCAGGTGGAGACTCCTGTCCACTGGTGCAAATAGATTCATAGTTTCATAGTTTCAGTTAGGGTTAGAAGGGACCACAAGGATCATCTAGTTCCAACCCCCCTGCCACGGGCAGGGACACTCTACCCTAGATCAGGCTGGCCAGAGCCTCATCATCAGGGAGAAAGCACTTAGTACAAGAGCGAGGGACAATGGCACAGATGAACTCCTGAGCAGCACACTGATAGCACTTCTGGTTCTAGAGAGAACTCTTGACTCTCTTTGGAGTTTCTTAGTCACCCTCGTGTTCAGCTGATTAAACTCATTTGTGTACGTCCTGAAGATTGTATTGACAGCTCTCCCTGCTTGCATCGTAAGTGGCAAGAAGTTGAAGAGCATGATCTGACATGCTATGACAAACGGAAAAATTAACACAGTGCGGTGCACCGATTGCACTCCTCTCCTCTTCACCTCTTGGCATTCTGGCTGTGTCAAGACTGGAAGTCAAATGAATGGATGGCACTTGGGTTTGCTAAGATAGCTGTGTTATTGTTGATTTGTGGCTACGTTCCTTCACAGGTACACAAATTACCACAGAAGCTGAAAGTTGGCTGGTCAGATTTGTAGAGTTCCTGATTCTCAGGGGTAATTTTATTGAAAGGCATAAATTTGAAACAGCTATGGAGAAGGGAAGTAGGTGGAGTAAGAGGCTGTTTAAAAATGAGCACTCTGTGCATCAATCTGCAGCTATAACAAAACATAGGCTCTTCTTTCAGCAGATATGCAGATTTAGGACCCAACTCTGATTTTTCAGTATAAAGAGAAAAGCGGATTGTACTTCTGTTTCAGCGCAAACAGAAAAGCAGACCCGCCAAACTTACCAGAGTTACACTGGGTGAGAAAACCAAATGTTAACAATTCAAATCTCAAGTAAAACCGAGCTTAGAATTTGAAGTTTGATACCTACACAGCAGATAGCACAGTCCACATCAGACTTTGTAATTTTAGATAGAAAGGGTCAAAATCCAGCTAGCCTCTTCTTTTTTTCCACTTAACTTTTTTCCTATTGCAAATGAAAGCCAGTAATCTTGTTGAAAAAATATATTAATTTGCCATTAAAATGTAAATAAATAAAAACATAAAGAGAGAAGCTACTTTAGGGCACATTGGCTTTTTGTGAGAACCTAACACCCAATCTGAATCTACCCATTTCTAGTTTTGCTTCATTGTCCCCAGTCCTATCACTCCCTGGCACCCTCAAAAGTCCCTCCCCAGCTTGCTTGAAGCCCTCTTGAGATACAATAAGGTTTCCTGGGAGCCTTCTCTTCTCCAGACTGAACAGCCCCAACTCCCTCATTCTGTCCTCATAGGTGAGGAGCTCCAGCTCTCTGCTCATCCTCATGATCCTTCTCTGGACACTTTGCAGCACGTCCACATCTTTCTCGTGAGAGGGGCTCCAGACTCATCTACAGTGTCAAAAAAAAAATAAAAAGAAATGGTGTCAGACACCCTAAAAAGTCCCTCCCCAGCTTTCTTGTAGCCCCAGTGTTGTTTGTAGGTACCATAAATGACTGCTTTGGGAAGCAGCCACTCTAGGGACAACCATAATACCCATAGAGAGTACCCTAAGAGTGACCACATTCGTTATTCTCATAGGGTGGAAAAAGGCACCAAATTCACCACCACAACACAGTATTTTGTAAAAAGGAACAATATGAAAGTATGAGTTACTGAAGGGAAAATTAATGGGGTGAAACACTCCTGGGGAGACCAGTCAGAGTTTCTGTATTAGAGATCCAGGGTAATGATATGTTATCAGTAAAAATGCAAATTAGGGAAAGAAAAAAACAAACACACCGGACCAATGGTAAATAGTAGGCCAGAGAAAACTATTGAGAAGTGATGACTGGGAGCTACACCCAAAGAAAAGGGAACAGAAAGGAGTATAAATGGTAGCAGAGATTCCATGTGACAGGCCAGAAGGGATTTGAAGGAGTAGGATTAAGGACAGGTAACCTATTAATAAAACTTTTCTCAAACACGCCATTACCAGACAGCCTGACAGAGAGTCAGATGGGACCAATAGGCAATCATGGCATGAAAGCAACATTCAGGGAAGATGAGGCTATTGCAGGAAAGCTAAATTAATTTATTGCATCAGTGTTTGTTACAGAAGGGAATGAGGCCCTGGTACCAGCCATTCCCAATGGGAGATAAGGCTGAGGAACTGGCTCCAATTCAAGTGTCAATAGAAGAGTCTTTGGAGCAAATTGACACACTGAGCAGGAAGAAATCTCCAGGAACAGATGGTATTCACTGAAAATTTATAACAGAATCCAGATACAAAGTCACTGAACTATGAACAGCGGTGTCTAACCTACTGCCAGAGGAACAGAAGGTGAGAAATGTGACACCATCTTTATGAGGGACTCCAGAGAGATCCCAGGTCTATACACTGTAAGCCTGCTTTCTGTGCAGGCAAAACAGGAAAACCGTAATAAAGCAGGAGATTAATAGACACCTGGACAAACAATAAATATTCTGTAATAAACAGTTTCTACTGAGGGAAGATACTCCTCGCAGATGGATTGGAGCTTTTAATAGCTGTTGACAAGCAACAGAGCACAGGGAGCCTAATGCTTAGTGTACTTGGATTTTTAAAATGCTTTTGACACATTCCCTTATTAAAGGCATCTACAAAATTAATTATCATGGGATTAATGGGAAGGTGTTGCTGTGGCTTAGTAATGACTTAAAGGCAGGCGACAAGGAGTAGCTATAAGTGTTACAACTTCTTTTGTCAACCAACAGGGCCACTAACTACCAGTAGTAGGATATATACTATTCATCAGCCTCCTGTGCTACCTGGCAGAGGCACTTCCTGGGAGGTAAGGCAGCAGGGGGCTTCTAGATGAAATTCAGTGCCAGTAAGTGCAGAGTAATATATTTGGAGTAAATCAACTGAGTTAACCTGCCTGTTTCCCAACAGCACAGAAGCCTTCTGGGCTGAGATAACAAGTTCAGATACAAAGAGTTTAACATAAGTGAGATAACATAATGCACGATTACCTTAGCCTATGTGCAGGAAAATGCAGTAAAGCAGCAACAAAAAGCGGGAAAGAGAGCGCTGCACAACTCACATTTGTCCTGACACCATTCTTGCAGAAAAAAAATACAACACCCAATGCTGGAACCAGAAAGAGGCAACTGGAACAGGAAGCCTCTCATGTTACAATCTGAACTCCAAGCCCCATAGTACTAACCTGGGCTGGAGCAATCCTCACTGTCAGTACAGAATGGGGGGAGGAGGTGATAGAAAGCAGCCCTGAGGAAAAGGACTTGGGGGTGCTGATGGATGAGAAGCTGGACATGAGCAGGCAGGGTAAGCTTGCAGCACAGAAGGCAAATCACCGCCTGGGCTGCCAGCAGATCCAGAGAGGTGATTCTGCCACTTTGCTCTGCTCTGGGGAGACCACACCTGGAGTACTGTGCACAGGTCTGAAGCCCTCAATATAGGAAGGATATGGACCTGATGGAGAGGGTCCAGAAAAGAGTCATGAAAATGACCAGGGGGTTGGTGCAGCTCTGCTACAAGGACAGGCTGAGGGAGCTGGGGGTGTTCAGCCTGGAGAAGAGGAGGCTCTGAGGAGACCTAATAGCAGCCTGGTAGTACCTGAAGGCACTATAAAAAGGCTGGAGGGAGGCTGTTTGCAAAGGCCTGCAGTGACAGGATGAGGGGCAATGGCTTCAAATAGAGAAGAGCAGAGTTAGAATGGCTGTTAGGAACAAGTTCTTTCCTATGAGGGTGGTGGAACGCTGGAACAGGTTGCCCAGGGAGGTGGTTGAGGCTCCTGCCCTGGAGAGATTCAAAGTGAGGCTGGAGGAGGCCCTACATGCAGTTCTGGTGACCCTCTTTCAGAAACCATTCAGAAGAACTGAGGGAAAGGCAGCAATAATCTTGCAGCAAAAAGAGCTACAGAGCATGTTAGGTGCAAAACAGATTTATGAAACAAAGAAAAATGTGCAGAGTTTAGGTAATGAACTCTTATTCATTGTTCTGCAGAGTATTAAGAACTAGAGAGCATTCAAATGGTAGCAGTTCACAAAAAAAACCCCAAACACCAAAAACAACAAAAAGAACAACAACAACAAAAAGGAAAACAAAGAGAAGAAAAGAAAATGCTTTTGTACACCATATAATTGTGGTACTCATTGCTTCAAGGCAGAGACGAAAATGAAAATGTATCCAAAAGAAGGATTAGATGAGTTCCTGGAGAAGAGGTTCATTAATGAATTTTAAACAAAATTCCACCGATGCTGCCTGTTTCAGGAAACCCAAACAAGCAACTGAAGCTGGAATAGCATGGAGGGAAAACACTACTCATACTTTGCTCTTTAAGTACATAATGCTGCTTTCTGTTGTGTGGTGGGTTAAAAGTACCCCAAAAACAAATCTCCAGACCGGCTCAGTTTGGGATGGAAGCAAATGAAGTTCCGTTTACAAGCAAGCTACACTCTAGAAATATGAAATGCAATGAATATGTACAAAATATGCAAGAGATGTACAATATAGAGATATTTACCATTTATAAACAACACAGAAACTCTTCAGACCCCCCTGGATGGATCCAGGGGCACTGCTCACCTCCTCCCCCACTCCCTCCCTCCTCCCCATTACCTCACACAGTAGTTAAAACATAGATCCCCTGGCAAGGCCACAGGAGAGAGAGAAAGATAAGTTGCAAGCAGAAGGGACAGAAGAAGAAAAGAGAACTGTTTCTGCCACTACTCTATATCCCATTAGCAAGCCAAAGAATTATACAGACTTTAGCATTATTTTTGTTTTGTATCCAATGGGTAATAATTTTACTTTTAGTCTTTGCAGTCAGGGACTAGGCTAAAGTTCCCCCTTCAAACTGTAACACTGTTGGAAACCTGCATGTCACCTAGAAGTGAAAATCGGGTATAGTTAAGAATTAATTGGCAGTAATATACATTTTAAAGGTTTGGGGTTTTTTTCATTAATAGTGACATTAACAGTGAACTGAGATGTAACTTTAAGTCATTAATATTTGCCTTTTTCTCTGCTTCTTCCCAAATATGAATTTAATATCACAGAATCACAGAATGTTAGGGGCTGAAAGTCCAACTGCCTTGCCAGAGCAGGATCACCTAGAGCAGATCACACAGGAACACATCCAGGCAGGTCTTGAGTATCTTCTGAAAGGGAGACTCCACAACCCACCCTGGGCAGCCTGTTCCACTGTTCCTCAGCTTTTCATGGAAATTCCTATGCCTCATCTTCCAACATTGCCCCTTGTGCTGTCATTGGGCAGCAATGACAGCACAAGCAGAGCCTGGCTCCATCCTCTTGGCACTCACCCTGCACATCTTTATCAATATGAATGAGGTCACCTCTCAGGCACCTCCTCTCCAAGCTACAGAGCCCTCAGCTCCCTCAGGCTCTCCTCATAAGGGAAATGCTCCACTCCCTTAATATGCTGTTAACTGGTTTTAGTTTGACTACTTTCTCTAATTTTTGCAAAAGTGTTGAGCGATGAGAACTCTTCTGCCCTCAGATTTGGTTTAGCAGATCCACTCTTCAATTCTACAGAGCACAGAAATCTTTAAATGAAGTTAAACTGTTGAAGAGTACATCATGTTGGTTTATAAAGACCTTAACCAGGTTACAGGGGTAAACACATGGCAGGAGCTGTATCTCATCACAAACAAGCAGGGACACAGTGCACATATTATCCCAGCGCTGCCAACACAGCAGACAGGATGACAATGAATTTATCAAAATTCCTCAAGCCTGAAAAAACATCTGAGAAAATCTTGCACACTTCCTAATAATAAGTGCTGAGAGAGAAACAAAGCTACCAAGTTGTTGTTTTGTTGTGTGGTTTTTTTTCCTTATGTGAATCGTATTTCCAAATTCAGATTTGCAGATAAGCTTTGCAGAGGGACCTCGACAGGCTGGACAGATGGGCAGAGGCCAAGGGCAGGAGATTGAACACATCCAAGTGCCGGGTTCTGCATTGGCCACAGCAACCCCATGCAGTGCTACAGGCTGGGGTCAGAGTGGCTGGAGAGAGGCGGCAGGCAGAGAGGGACCTGGGGTGCTGGTTGATTGTAGGATGAACAAGAGCCTGCAGTGTGCCCAGGCAGCCAAGAGGGCCATGGCATCCTGGGCTGCATCAGGAACAGTGTGGCCAGCAGGAGCAGGGAGGTCATTCTGCCCTGTACACTGCGTGGTTAGGCGCACCTTGAGTCCTGTGTCCAGTTCTGGGCCCTCAGTTTAGGAAGGATGTTGTCTTTCTGGAGCATGTCCAGAGAAGGGCAACAAAGTTGGTGAGGGGTTTGGAACACAAGCCCTGGAGAGAGGCTGAGGGAGCTGGGGTTGCTTAGCCTGGAGAAGAGGAGACTCAGGGGTGACCTTCTTGCTCTCTACAACTACCTGAAGGGAGGTTGTAGCCAGGCAGAGGTTGGTCTCTTCTCCCAGGCAGCCAGTACCAGAACAAGAGGACACAGTCTCAGGCTGTGCCAGGGGAGGTTTAGACTGGATGTTAGGAAGAAGTTCTATACAGAGAGAGTGATTGCCCATTGGAATGGGCTGCCTGTGGAGGTGTGGAGTCACCTTCATTGGAGGTGTTCAAGAAGAGGCTTGATGGGTTGCTTGGTGCCACGGTTTATTGTTTAGTTGTTTAGGTGGGTTGGATTGTATTGTATTGTGTTGTGTTGTGTTGTGTTGTATTGTATTGTATTGTATTGTATTGTATTTGGGTGGGTTGGATTGGTTGATGGGTTGGACGCGATGATCTTGAAGGTCTCTTCCAACCTGGTGTATTGTACTGTATTGTATTTGATAAATGAGCACAACTGCTTAATTTTTCACCATTTGCCTCAGAAGTTTTCCCCTCCGTGTAAAGTTTCTCCCTTTAATTTGGCTGCCAGGAATCCTTTGTTGTAGCTTTGTTGTTGGAAGCTCCTACTTTAGTTCTGCCTCTGTAAGAGAATGAAAGATATAGAAAATAACTGGAAATAGGAAGAGATAAAGAGATTTTTCTGACCTCTGTCAAAAACCTGAAATGTTTTGGCATAACAAATGCACAACTACAGAGACAGCAAGCTCCCCTAAGTGCCTATCATGCATGCAATTAGCAGAAATCCTGTTCTAGTAGCATCCTCCTCAGCTACAGATCTTGCAGGATTATCCTGGGGGAAAAAATAGCTTTCCTATAATTCCATGTAACTCATATGAAAGATATTTACTCACTCATGGATCAAGTTCTTAATTGTAGATGGGCACAATAGTCCAGGTAAAGCAGGCTGCTTTCTTGGATTGCATCTGATTTGCACAGGTGAAGTAAATTTTGCCATGGGCACACAAATCTCATATGCTCTGTAGATAAGAGCAGCTATGAGCAGGGGGCTAGGCACTGCAGAAGTGCACAGCTGGCTGCACCCATCGCACTTAACACTGCCCTATCAAAACCATGTTTCTACTTTAGAATATCATAGAATCATAGAATATCATAGAATCAACCAGGCTGGAAAAGACCTCAGAGATCATCAAGTCCAACCTGTTACCTAATACCTAACACCTCAGGACAACTAATCCATGGCTCCAAGTGCCACATCCAATCCCTTTTTGAACACCTCCAGGGATGGGGACTCCACCACCTCCCTGGGCAGCACATCCCAAGGGCCAATCTCTCTTGATGGGAAGAACTTTCTCCTCACCTCCAGCCCAAACACCCCCTGGCACAGCTTGAGACTGTGTCCTCTTGTTCTGGTGCTGGGTGCCTGGCTGAAGAGACCAACCCCCACCTGGCTCCAGCCTCCCTTCAGAGAGCTGTAGAGAGCAAGAAGGTCTCCCCTGAGCCTCCTCCTCTGCAGGCCAAGCAAGCCCAGCTCCCTCAGCCTTTCCTCCCAGGGCTGTGCTCCAGACCCCTCCCCAGCTCTGTTGCCCTTCTCTGGACACATTCAAGAGAAGGGCAATTCAAGCAAATCAAAGGCACAGCAGCAGCTGCAGAGCAGGACACATCTTCCAGAAGAGACTTTGGCTTCAGTTCTTCTTGTAGATGCTGGCACAGGTTGCCCAGGGAGCTCCTGGATGCCCCTCTCTGGAGGTGTTCAAGGCCAGGTTGGATGAGGCCCTGAGGAACCTGGGCTGGTGGGAGGTGTCCCTGCCCATGGCAGGGGGATTGGACCCAAACAATCTTTGAGATCCCTCCCAACCCAAACCAGTCTATGAATCTCTGGGTTATTTCTCTGAACCACAGCAGCCCAGTGGCTGAATTTTGTGCAGAGGAGAGGAGCAAGTCAAGATTCTTCACAGTATCACAGTATCACAGTATAACCAAGGTTGGAAGAGACCCCAAGGATCATCAAGTCCAACTGTCCCAAAAGCCTCACAACTAGACCATGGCACCAAGTGCCACGTCCAATCTCCCCTTGAACACTCCAGGGACAGCGACTCCACACCCTTTTAGGCTGCCTCTAGAGAGGGCTGGAACTTCATAGTGAGGTTCATCCCTTTTCTGGGGTATTTAGGATGGGATTAATTGGTTTCTGAATGGATCTGTTTCTCTCTATTGGATAATAGAAGAAGCGTAGCTGAGAGGTTTACCAGTGTTGTATTTTATGTGATTAGGTGAGGGAATCCTCTCCCAACTAAAGAAACCCTGCATAACCTGTATGAAGAAAAGGCTGTTTGAGTGGTGTAGATAGAGTTAGTACCTCAGACTTTGACTTTCTAGAGATCCTAAATAAAGGATCAATAGTGGTACTTCTTGAACAATACTTGTAATGGTAACTAGTGTAAATGGTAAATGTAAACTCAATAAACCATAGGGGAGGCTCCTATAATGAGAAATTCACTTCAAGAAGAGCCCAAGGTAGCAATTGCAGTGCAACTCAATTTTTTTTAGTCTACTGCTATTAACAGTATGAGTGCTGGGTTGCCACCAGCATGTGAATGATGCTCTTCTCTCGTTACCTCTTCCTCCCCCATACTTGCTGTGGCACATGAACCATTGCATCTTGCTCTGCAGAAGCATATAAATAACAGTTTAAGAAAGGTGTTGAGAAGCTTGAAGGTGTCCAGAGAAGGGCAAAAAGGCTGGGGAGGGGTCTGGAGCACAACCCCTGTGAGGACAGGCTGAGGAGCTGGGGGTGTTTAGCCTGGAGAAGAGTCAGGGGAGGCCTCTTTGCTCTCTACAACTACCTGCAGGGAGGTGGTAACCAGGTGGGGGTTGGTCTCTTCTCCCAGGCAACCTGTGACAGAACAAGAGGTCACAGCCTCAAGCTGCACCAGGGGAGGTTTGGGCTAGATGTGAGGAAGAAATTCTTCACAGAAAGAGAGATTTGCCATTGGAATGTGCTGCCCAGGGAGGTGGTGGAGTGACTGTCCCTGGAGGTGTTTAAAAAGTGACTGGATGAGGCACTTGGTGCCATGGTTTAGTTGATCGGATGGTGTTGGGTGATAGGTTGGACTGGATGATCTTCAAGGTCTTTTCTAACCTGGCTGATTCTGTAATTCTGTGAACAGCTGAACCCTCTCATTCTATATTCTGCCCCACAAGGATTTCGTGAAAACTGAAATATGCCTAACAGATAGGAAAGAAAATATGCCATAATCTAGGGGATCAGTAGACCTCTAACAGCTGAGGTACAGGAACTGTAGCTTGATTTAATTTATGGGAGAACAAACTCAATCCCTAGTATCATATCTTCACTAAACTTCAGTTTTCTGTTTCAATAAGCTGAAAATTACTGTAATGAAAGCCCAATTAAAAATAAGCAGTATGCAAAATATGCATAATGGTGGCCCATAAATAGAGGGAGATTCACACTTCAAAACTGTGTGCTTGGCAAACACTTCTCATTCCTACTTGCAACTGGTACCCCAGTAGGCTTTCTGGATGTGTTTTGGTGTCACAGAAGCGCAGTGCCATGTCCTATAATGTTCCACAGGCAAGCAGTTAGAAGATTGTAAGCCAGCCACTAGCACTGTGTGAGTCAGGAGTGATTTACCACGGATGCATGTGACTCTTGATGGATATTTCTATGATTATACAGCTGTTGTTTCTCATGTATCATTTATAAAGCACTACATGACATGCTGCTATCAAGAATGCGTGTGCAAGCTTGTAAAATGAAACATAATGCTTGGTAATTTTAAAAAAGCACAAACATTCATTGTAGATTTAATTGTTGAATAGTTATGTTGATTTATACCACACAAACGGCAGCTTTATGACCCACAATGACAGAGCAGACACTGAACTTCACTGCATCTCTAAAACTGGTTTATGGGACTGAGCTGCAAAAATTGGTGGTTGCTCACAGGGATCACTCTTGCATCCTCTGCACTGTTGAAACCTTGCACTACTCTCGACTCAGAATCATAGAATCATAGAATCATAGAATCAATAAGTCTGGAAAAGACCTCAGAGACAATCAAGTCCAACCTGTCACCCAACACCTCATGACTAACTAAGCCATGGCTTCCAGTGCCATGTCCAGTCCCCTCTTGAACACCTCCAGGGGCAGTGACTTCAACACTTCCCTGGGCAGCACCTCCAACACTTCCCTGGGCAGCACATTCCAATGGCCAACAACTCTATCGGTGAAGAACTTTTCTCCTCACCTCAAGCTTAAATGTCTCCTGGCACAGCCTGAGACTGTGTCCTCTTGTTCAGGTGCTGGTTGCCTGGGAGAAGAGACCAGCCCCCACTGGGCTATAACCTCCCTCCCTTCAGGTAGTTGTAGACAGCAATAAGGTCTCCTCTGAGCCTCCTCTTCTCCAGGCTAAACAATCGCAGCTCCCTCAACCTCTCTTCATAGGGCTTGTGCCCCAGACCTCTCCCCAGGCTCGTTGTCCTTCTCTGGACACGTTCAAGTGTCTCAATGTCCTTCTCAAATGGAGGGGCCGAGAACTGGACACAGGACTCAAGGTGTGGCCTGACCAGTGCTGAACAGAAGGGCAGAATGACTTCCCTGCTCCTGCTGGCCACGCTATTTCTGATACAGGCCAGGATGCCATTGGCCTTCTTGGCCACCTGGACACACTGCTGGCTCATGTTCAGCCAGCTGTCAATCAGTACCCCCAGGTCCCTCTCTGTTTGGCAGCTCTCAGCCACTCTGACCCCAGCCTGTAGCTCTGCATGGGGTTGTTGTGGCCAAAGTGCAGCATCCAGCACTTGGACTTGTTGAATGTCATCCCATTGGACTCCGCCCATCTATCCAGCCAGTCAAGGTCCCTCTGGAGAGCCTTTCTACCCTCCAGCAGATCAACATCTGCTCCCATCTTGATGTTGTCTGCAAATTTACTGATGATGGACTCAATCCACTCATCCAGATCATCAATAAAGATATTGAACAGGATGGGCCCCAGCACTGATCCCTGGAGGATGCCACTCATGACTGGCCTCCAGCTGGAGGTGGCACCATTCATCACCACTCTCTGGGCTCAGCCCTCCAGCCAGTTCCTAACCCAACACAGGGTGTTGCTGTCCAAGCCACAGGCTGTCAGCGTGGGCAGAAGTTTGCTGTGGGGGACAGTGTCAAAGGCCTTGCTGAAGTCCAGGTAGACTACATCCACAGGCCTCCCCACATCCACCAGGCAGTCACCTGATCATAGAAGGAGATCAGGTTGGAGAGGCAGGACCTGCCCTTCCTGAAACCATGCTGGCTGGGCCTGATCCCTTGGCTATCCTTCAGGTGCACAGTGATTACCTCCAAGATGATCTGCTCCATAATTTTTCCTGGCACTGAGGTCAGGCTGACAGGCCTGTAGTTTGCAGGTTCCTCTATCTGACCCTTCTTGTGGATGGGGATCACATTGGCCAGTTTCCAGTCACCTGGGACCTCTCCAGTGAGCCAGGACTGGTGATAAATGATGGAGAGAGGCTTGGCAAGCTCATCTGCCAGCTCTCTCAGCACCCTAGGATGGATTCCATCTGGTCCTATGGACTTGTGAGTATCCAAGTGTCTCAGCAAGTTCCTAGCTACTTCCTCCTGGATTTTAGGGGGACTATACTGCTCCCTGACCCCATCTACCAGTTCCTGGAGTCCTCCTGCCTTACTGTTGAAAATGGAGGCAAAGAAGGTATTTAGTACCTCAGCCTTTTCCTCATCGTTAGTTACAGTGTTCCCCTCCAGGTCCAATAAGGAGTGGAGGTTTTGCTTGCCCCTCTTTTTAACATTAATATATTTATAAAAATGCTTTTTATTGCCCTTTACAGAAGTGGCCAGCTTGAGTTCTAACTGGGATTTTGCCTCTCTAATTTTTCTCCTACATGATCTAACAACATCCTTAAGCAAATCGCTAGTTGCCTCCCCCCTTTGCACAGGCGATACAGCCTCTTTTTTCCCCTTAACTCCTTCAAGAGCAGCTTGCCCATCCAGGCCGGTCGCCTTCCCTGCCAGCTCATCTTTCGGCACATGGGAACTGCCAGTTCCTGTGCCTTCAAGAGCTCCTGTTTGAAGTAGGTCCGACCATCCTGGACCCATTTGTTCCTAAGTGCTGCTACCCAGGGTACTCTC
This sequence comes from Colaptes auratus, assembly GCA_015227895.2. Lineage (NCBI taxonomy): Eukaryota > Metazoa > Chordata > Aves > Piciformes > Picidae > Colaptes > Colaptes auratus. The sequence continues at coordinate 35,642,347 of CM037637.1, forward strand.
CGAATTAGTTGCTTAAACAGGCTGAAGTTCACCCTCCGGGAGTTCAAAGTGAGGGTTCTGTTATTGCTCCTCCCTATTTCCCTGCATATTGAAAACTTCACTATCTCATGGTCACTGCACCCTAGGCAGCCTCCTATCATCACATTTCCCACCAGCCCTTCTCTATTTGAGAACAGCAGGTCAAGCAGAGCCTGACCCCTGCTAGGCTCACTTAACAGCTGCATCAAGAAGCTGTCCTCCATGCATTCTAAGAACCTCTGGACTGCCTCCTCTGTGCTGAGTTAAGTTCCCCAGAGATGATTTTCAAGAGATTCCCTAATATACAGAGCCACCCCTCCTCCTCTTCTCCCTCGCCCATCTCTCCTAAAGAGCTTGTAACCCCCCAGTGCAGTACTCCAATTATGTGAGTCATCCCACCATGTTTCTGTAATGGCAATTATATCACAGTCTTCCTGGTGAACCAAGACTTCCAGTTCCTCTTGTTTGTTACCCATACTGTGTGCATTGGTGTACATGCACTTCAGCTGGGCTGCTGATTTCTCATCTAACTCTAGTTTATGTGCCTCTCTCTCCTCTCCAGAGAGACTGTTTTCCTCACACCCCCCTTCAGACCTAGTTTAAAGCCCTCCCAATGAACCTTACCAGCTCCAGTGCTAGTACCCTCTTGCCCTTTCTAGATAGGTTCACCCCACCTAGGTCCAGCAGGTCAGGTGTGGTAAAAGTTGCCCCTTGATCAAAGAACCCCAAATTCTGCTGCTGGCACCATCCCCTGAGCCAATTGTTGATGGTGTGGGTTCTCCTGTTCCTCTCAGTGTACACCCCTGCCACTGAGGGAACTGAGCAGAGCACCACTTGAGCTCCTGCCCTGTCAATCAATTATCCAAGGCCCTTGAATTCCTTCTTGATTGTCCTGGTGGCCTTCTTGTCAATCTCATAATTTCCAGCTTGGATTATCAGTAAGGGGTAACAGTCAGAGGGCTGGGTTAGCTTGGGTAGACTCCTGGTGATGTCCCTTACCTTGGCCCCTTGTAGGCAGCAGACTTCCCTGTGGGATGGGTCACTTGTTCAAACAGGAACACCAGTCTGGATCCAGACTGAATCTAAAAGTTTATGAGGTGACTAGTTACAGACTGGGGTTAAATCAGTTACTAACACCAGTCCTGTTTCTAATAGTTGTGATGGGTTGAGATTCCCACACCCCCACCCCAACTTACTAGAATTTGCCCCTAGAGTAAATTCCCCAAAAACCCAAGCTCAGAACTCAGAAGCAAAATGAAAGTTCTATTTGCAAAGGTAAGCTAAAATATGGAAGTATTAAATGCAATTAATACGTACAAATATATACTTATGTATATTTGCCATCCAGAAAAACAAATACCAGGATGCCCTTGTACAGAATCATGCCCCTGGGCAGACCAGGGGGACCATTGCAGCCTCCTCCCCCCTCCTTTCCCCGGTACCTTCAGAGACACAACACAAGTCAGATCAGCCAGCAGAAGGTCAGGAGAGAGCTAAGGGAGCAATGCAAAGCAGAATCACAGGGAGAAGAAGCGAAAAGGAGCAAGGATAGTTTGTGCTGCAAACTGTATCCTAGTCAGCAAGCCAATGGAATGATACAGACAAATCAGTTATTATTCTTCTGTACCCAATGGTAATTCAATTTTTACTCAAAGATGTCCAGAAAGTCCCCATTCTTGTTTATGACTAGGACACTTGGCTGAAGCACCTGCCTCAAACACTTTGCAAGTGAGACTGACTACAAAAACGTAAAAAATAAAATGGATTGCTGACCAAACTTTCTTCTGCTTTTAGTTAAAAAAGGAATTACTTACAAGCCAAAAGTTCCACAGTTGGAGAGGATTCATAAAATAATAAATGCCATTGGTAATTCAGTAATTGTGACATAGTTGTGGTTTATCTATTAACCACCAGCATCTGGACTCCTTCTTAACTTCCCATAACTCGGATGTTACGTCAAAGCAAGATGCTGCTAATGTCAAACCTGCATACCGCCAGAGAAATAGTCCTGAGAGCTGACAGGCCAAGGCTACTGAAGCCTAAGGTTCAAAAAGCCCTCAAGACAATATGTTAGGATTTTCAATTCTCTCTTCTTTTTTTTTTTTTCCCAGAGGAAATATTTTTAATGTGTATTATGCTTAATAAATCATGCTATGTCGAAACCATCTCTGACACCTCTGTGGGCAGTCCTAGCTGAGAAGCCTATGGCTATATGGGAATGGAGAATGATTTCCCTATTTATCCTTTGAAAAATATTTATTCAGAAGCTTGCCTGGTTCAATGCAGAGGGAACTTCAATATCAGAGGTCTATTTTCTTCATAAATGCTAAACTTTAGTAAAGGAAAATCAAACATTGTTTCCTTAAAAATTGAAAGAGTGAGTCTGACAAGTGTAGTGAGCCAAGAATAATCCAGTAATGTCGGATCCCAGGTGAATGCATAATTGGATGCTGTTCATCACAATGCCTGCCTATCTTTTTTCTCATAAGAATGCAGTGAAAGAAAACATGTTAATTTTCTAAATGAGTGAGCAGTAGCCTTGTAAAACATATGCAACCGCTTGCATATACTGAGGAGTAAATATTCCTAGGACTCTGCGTATGAATTTGTCATGTGTTTGTACACCTGTGACTGCAGAAAGAAAACAAACCTGTATTACTCCAGGCTCAACATTAATGGACAGTGTTTACTTGTGGAACACTTAACAGCACAATCTGAACCTAAAATACCACCACAGGAAGAGTTGCATTCTTGAAGGTTATTAGATCTTACCTGCTTTGCCAGTTAGAATCAGAGAATTGTCAGGGCTGGAAGGGACCTCAAGGATCATCCAGTTCCAACCCCCCTGCCATGGGCAGGGACACCTCACACTACATCACATTGCTCAGAGCCACATCCAGCCTGGCCTTAGAAACCTCCAGGGATGAGGCAACCACCACCTCCCTGGGCACCCTGTTCCAGCATCTCACCACCTTCATGGGGAAGAACTTCTTCCTAACATCCAATCTGAGTCTACCATTTCTGGTTTTGCTCCATTCCCCCAGTCCTATCACTCCCTGACACCCTAAAAAGTCCCTCCCCAGTTTCTATAGCTCCCTTCAGATCCTTGGAATGCCACAATAAGGTCTCATCAGAGCTTTCTCTTCTCCAAACTGAGTAACCCCAACTGTCTCAGTCTGTCTTCACAGCAGAGCAGCTCCAGCCTCTGATCATCCTTGTGGCCCTTCTCTGGACATGTTCCAGCACCTCCAGATCCTTCTCCAGAACTGGACACAGTGCTGCTGGTAGGATCTCACCAAAGTGGAGCAGAGAGGGAGAATCACCTGCCTTGCCCTGCTGGTTCATTTCTCTTGCTGCACCCCAGCTCTGGTTGGCTCTTTGGGCTGCAAGTGCACACTGCTGGCTCAGGTTGAGCTTTTCATCCAGTAGCATCCCCAAGTCCTTTTCTTCATGTCTGGTCTCAAGCCAGTCCCTGCCCAGCCTATATTGGTGCTTGAGATTGCCCCAACCAGATGCAGGACTTGCATTTGGTCTTGTGAACCTCATGAGGTTGGCTTGGACCCAGCTCTGCATCCTGTCCAGGTCCCTCTGGATGGATCCCTTCCCTCCACCTGTCAGCCACACCACACAGCTTGGTGCTGAGGGTTCACTCAATGCCACTGTCCATGTCACCAACAAAGATGTTAAACAAACCTGGTGCCAGTACTGATCCCTGAGGACTCCACTTGTCACTGGCCTCCACTTGGAATGGACCCACTGACAGCCACTCTTTGGGTGTGGCCCTCAAGCCAGTTCTTTATCCACTGAATGGTCCATCCATCAAACCCATATTTCACCATGTGGTAACCTTTCTGCCTCTGCCACTCCCAGTTCTGAGGGATTCTCAGTCTGTGTGCAGGTATATTCTCATGTGTAGCAGCATGGATTCTAATTCTCCTTTTGCCTTCTGATTTTGGAATATCGATGTGTATTTGTGCTCTGATGGTTGAAAATGCCAGTGCCCTGCATTAACCCACAAATCAAATACAAGTGCAACAGGAATTTCCTCCCAGTGTTTTAGGTGATGAATATGTGACTCTCATCTCACAGGAACACTTCAAATAGAAAAATCGGAAGCACTGGAATTCAATTATTATGATAGTTCAATTAACCTCTATTGAACAGATGTAGAATTATACCTAATTATACATGGAGCTGACTTCAGACAGGACCTCTGCCCACCAATTCATTTCACTTCAGACCTTTGCTCTCAGAAATGAGTACTACAGTAAGTGATTTCACCATTAACTATCCCTCTAGCACCATAACCTTTCTAAAAGTCTGTTCATGCTCAATTTATACTAAGAAAGTTAATGTGATATCCCCAAGTGTTATCATAGAAATGCTAAAGGAAAGGTCACTGATACAAAGGAGTTTTTAATGTGAGCTTTGCTGAATATTGCTGTAGCCTGCCTTGCTTTGACTCCACAGGCATACACCAAACATGCAGAATTTGTACCTCTGATCTAGTATGCTTCTTATGGTGACCAGAAAATGTTTTGAATTATTCCTTTGCACAAGTTCTAATGCAAGGCTTAATTCTGAGACCAAAGTATGTACAGTATGAAATGCCCCTCTACAAGACGGTATTTTCTGTCTAACCATAGAGTATATTTCTTTATGATCCAGCAGGTTTCCTAACCTTTTAGAGCTTTTTCTTAACTCTGAGCAAACAAAGCTTCATAATCAGTTATACAGCTCTGAACCCAAATTCTACACTAATGTATTCTAGGAAATTATTGCTGACATTGTCTGTGCATTGTCATTGTCCAGAGACGGGCAATAAAGCTGCTGAGGGGTCTGGAGAGCAGGTCTAGGAAGAATGGCTGAAGGGACTGGGATTGTTCAGTCTGGAGAGGAGGAGGCTGAGGGGAGACCTCATTGCTCTTTACAGCTACATGAATGGGAGGTGGGGGTCAATCTCTTCTCTCTAGTATCAGGTGATAGGATGAGAGGAAATGGTCTGAAAATGTGCCAGGGGAGGTGTAGATTTGACATTAGGAAACATTTCTTCACTGAAAGAGTGGTCAGGTATTGGGAACAGGCTGCCAAGGGTAAGGTGGTAGAGTCACTGTCCCTGGAATTGTTCAAGAATCATTTTGCCATAGCACTTCGGGACATCGTTTAATGGCCATAGTGGTATTAGGTAGGCAGTTTGACTCAATGATCTTAGGGGTCTTTTCCAACCAAAACAATTCTATGACTACAGAAGAAAAAGTGGGCACACAGTTTAAAGGCAGTGACCCTTTCCTCCAGCTATATTTGGTTTCACTAGTCTCACATACATTTGTTCCCTTACTTCTCTCATGGTAGTCTTTTCCTTTCCTCTATGACATCTATTTCTGTTTCTATGTGCTGTTGAGATTGACCACTCTGATCTTTCAGCTCTTCTTAGCTATATTTATGAATACCCTCATTTTCTTACAGCAGCTGGCTTCTACAAGGAGTCTGTGAGGTGGTATCCAGTGAGAATATCCCTAAATATTCCCCATTGCCTTTTGAGTGAGAAAGAGATTAACTGCTCTGTTGTAACTCCTTGGATCAACTTCCCTGTTGCTGGGGAAAACTTCCTGTCATGTAACCAGACGCTTTTTGTCAAGTGCTCACTGACTCATGTAACTTTTCTCCCTAATATTCTAGTAAATCACCAGCATCAACTGGAGCATCCTCTCATGACAATTGGAATGGAGATGGAAATTATCCATTTTATTCTGGGATTTTGAATCTTGGATTTCCAGTGGCTGTAACACAGTTGCTGGTGACCATAGTTTTCCTTCCTTTCTTTGGGTAAATATACAATACAATGCAATACAACAATACAATACAATACAATGCAATGCAATACACCAGGTAGAAAGAGACCTTCAAGATCATTGTGTCCAACCTACCAACCAATCCAACCCACCTAAACAACTAACCATGGCACCAAGCACCCCATCAAGTCTCCTCCTGAACCCTCCAATGATGGTGACTCCCCACCTCCACGGGCAGCCCATTCCAATGGGCAATCACTCTCTCTGTATAGAACTTCTTCCTAACCTCCAGCCTAAACCTCCCCTGGTGCAGCCTGAGACTGTGTCCTCTTGTTCTGGTACTGGCTGCCTGGGAGAAGAGACCAACCTCTGCCTGGCTACAACCTCCCTTCAGGTAGTTGGTGAGAGCAATAAGGTCACCTTCTCTCATCTCCCTTCTCCAGGCTAAGCACCCCAGCTCCCTCAGTCTTTCCTCATAGGGCTTGTGTTCCAAACCCCTCAACAACTTCGTTGCCCTTCTCTGGACATGTTCCAGCATCTCACAGCTTTCCTAAACTGTGGGCCCAGAACTGGACACAGGACTCAAGGTGTGGCCTAACCAGTGCAGTGTACAGGGGCAGAATGACCTCCCTGCTCCTGCTGGCCACACTGTTCCTGATACAGGCCAGGATCCATTGGCCTTCTTGGCTGCCTGGGCACACTGCAGGCTCATGTTCACCTACCATCAACCAGCACCCCCAGGTCCCTCTCTGCCTGGCCGCTCTCCAACCACTCTGACCCCAGCCTGTAGCACTGCATGGGGTTGCTGTGGCCAATGTCCAGCACCCGGCACTTGGATGTGTTCAATCTCCTGCCCTTGGCCTCTGCCCATCTGTCCAGCCTGTCGA
>CM037637.1:35649543-35698248 GCA_015227895.2 Colaptes auratus
CAGTTTGTAGAAATGCATCAGCCTTGGAAGCTGAGAGTACTGTATCTATTACTGGAATCTGGAAAAAAAGAGTGTAAAGTCAATATAATTGTAATCAATAGGCTGAGGGAGCTGGGATTGTGTAGCCTGGAGAATAGGAGCTCAGGGGGGACCTCATTACTCTCTACAACTACCTGAAAGTGTTGTAGCTAGGAAGGGTTTGCCCCTTCTCTCTAGCAAACCAGCACCAGAACAAGGGACACAGTCCCAAGCTTGCTAGGAAAGTTTTAGGCTCAGGGTGAGGAGAAAGTTCTTCACTGAGAGAGTCATTCGCCATTGGAATGTGCTGCCCAGGGAGGGGTGGAGTCACCATCCCTGGGTGTTCAAGGGGACTGGACGTGCACTTGGGTGTCATGGTCTAGTCATGAGTCAGTGGTGACAGGTTGGACTTGATGATCTTCAGGTCTCTTCCAACCTTAGATACTGTGTGATATTTTGGATTTCCTTCTCTAATTCTTTAATGAGTTATTATGACCATTCTAGCTATAAGGCTGGACAGCTGCTTCAGGATGTGGTTTAACTGGCTTTTCTTTCAAGACTTCTGGCAACTTTACAATATTCAGTGTTATAAAAGTCCTGTTTATATGTTGTGTAGCTTTCCTGCACTTTATTAAATTCTACTTACTTATCTATTATTTTGGGTTTGTTTTTTTAAGACCAAGTTCAGATTGTTCCTCAGTTCTTGGTTATGATAAAATGCAAGAGCAAGGCAGAAACCTTGTATGCCACCTTCTCAGTCATCAGTGATGCTTAGACCGCAGCTGCTGAGCTGCAGCATTTAGTGATGCAGTGCATAACTACACTACCTTGCTGTTCATCATGTGTTATCATGGCTTCCTACATGTACTGACTCTTTTTTGCAGTGCAATCTTTTGCTGGCTGCATCCAAGCTCCGTTACAAACTTCTGTCCAAGTAAGCAAGCATGAGGAAGTTGCCTACAAGATCCATGCTAAATTCTTGTTTTCTAGAAGGAACTGCTTTGGGGTATTTTTTGGTGTGCTTGTTTTTTTTTTTCCTCACCTGCTATTTATCATTCTTTGATGTGTTACAATACATTTGAACTCTGGACTTGAGCATTGCCAGATGAATGCAGCAAATGAGCCAACTGTTTATAAGGGATGAGTACTGTATTTATATAATACCTGATTGCTAATAATATAGGAGAGTATATGACAGTTTAATGAGGTTTAAATACAACTGAGTGATCTGCAATCTATAATGCTTACTGCAGTGGGGACACTGCCTTGCGTGCATTGTTTGGTGCCATTCTGGAGGCAGCAGCTAGGAAAGCCATCATCGTGGTGAACTCCTGGGGATGTTGGTTGTTGTGAACCCTTGCCAGACTGTGCCAGGCATTAATTCTGTCTCTACAGCTGGGATAGGTTTGTGCGCTCTAATCTGTTGAAATTGTGTATTTTCTTTTGCAAGATGCTGCTTTCTACCCCTCAGTAATCGTGTGTTGTCTGGAGTTTGCTTATCTGGGAAAACTTACAGGGCTTTTGCAGGCAGTGAAGAGCTGTGATAAATGCTAACTTGAAAAAAACCTCACGTGAGAGTCCTGAATGAAGTCAAGATTAAAGTTATTTATTCTGGATGCTTTCAGCAAAAGGCAGCTCTTGGCATTTAAAAGAATACCTTCCAAACTCCTCTGCTAAAGATAAAAGCTATGAAGTGCAAACCCGATGCTACACCATATACCATTACTACGGCTTCTTAATGTGTGTGTGTTTCTGGCTTTGCATTTATTAAATATTTAGAAGTTCAACTGTAGATACTTTTAATCAAAACCAGAATGATTTTTTTTTCCCCACAAATGGGCGATTACATCATTTGCACATTTGTATTGTAAGACATTTTAACAATATAAGCATTTTTTCATTTAGACAGCGACCATAATAAATTGAAATAAATTCAGCCTTGATTGATGTTCTGGTGTCATGTACAGGGCAAGTCCCATCTATTAAATGTGGTTTGCCAAGCAGCAATATTAGTAGCATTTGAATGTTTTTCTTATTAAGGAGAAAAATGGTCAGCAACAGCAGTACCATCTGCTCCAAAGACCATAGTAAATGGAAACTGCCTGCAGCACATCTGAGTTCCTCACTGTATTTGGAGGAAGGTAAGATGCAGGCGTAGTAATAATTGGTTGTGGTTTTTTTTCTTTCTTGAAAATTAGGATGGACTATTACAGTTCTCAGGATGAAAGAGAGAGGCTGATTACAACATAATGGAGTGTACCATATTAATCTCTTTGAAATATACCTCACTCGGCCTTTTCCATTTTACAATCGATTCTCTCATTCCCTTAATGACCCAAGCGTTCATGAGTCTTCCTTGGAAGTATGCCATGAAGTATTACAGTAGCAGAGAGTCATTGTTTGACAAGCAGTGCAAGTAAAGTGTCTCTCTTGTAGTCTTGTTCAATAACCATTATTCATCCTTAATGCATTGCATCAGGTTCTGTATTGTTTTGTTAAAAATTACACAACCATATTTCTCTTAGTTGTTCGTAGTTTTTCTAAAATGGTGGCTTCAGAAAGCTGCTTTGCCGTCGTTCTGGCTTCAGTTCTTTGCAGAGCGGTGCGTGTTTGGTACCATATTAGCTATCAGAAAGGAACTCTGTTACAAGTCAGTGCGCTGTCACCAGGAATTTAAATCAAATAAATGTTAATACTATGTTTAAGGAAGAGAGGGAGGGCTCTTGGAGAAAGCAACTGTATACATCTATGTAGAGAATTATTGAGGTACTAATTTGGAAAGTGTAATTTTTAAGGAGTCAAATACCCACTATGTAACTTTTGTGTCTGTTGACTTCTGTTGGCTATCAGTATGATTAGGTGTAATAGAGAATGCTGTTAATAATTATATTGTCTGAAGGGGCCTACAAGAGGCTGGGGAGACTTTTCAGGCTATCAGGTGTGATAGGACAGGGGAATGGAATGAAGCTGGAGGTGGGAAGATTCAGGCTAGATGTGAGGAGGAAGTTCTTCACCATGAGAGTGGTGAAGCCCTGGAATGTGTTATCCAGGGAGGTGGTTGAGGCCCCGTCCCTGGAAGTGTTTAACCCAGTCTGGATGAGCTCTGGCCAGCTGATCTGGTGTGGGGTGTCCCTGCCCATGGCAGGGGGTTTGGAACTAGCTGATCCTTGTGGTCCCTTCCAACCCTGACTGAAACTATGAAACTATGTTTTATTGTCATTATATGTTGTATGCCTCTCTGTATTTTTGGGATGCATTTTTAATATGTAGGTTGTCTGCATAATTATCATAGAATCACAGGGTGTTAGGGGCTGGAAGGGATCTTGAAAGATCATCCAGTCCAACCCCCCTGCCAGAGCACTCACCCTGCACATCTTTATCAAAATGAATGAGATCACCTGATAGGGTGCTTGGTTGCATGGTTTAGTTGATTAGGTGGGTTGGATAATAGGTTGGATGCAATGATCTTTAAGATCTCTTCCAACCTGGTCTATTCTATTCTATTCTATTCACCTCTAAGGCTCCTCCTCTCCAAGCTGCAGAGCCCTCAGCTCCCTCAGGCTCTCCTCATAAAGAAGATGCTCCACTCCCTTAGGCATTCTTGTGGCTCTGTGCTGGACTTCTTCAAGCAGTTCCCTGAGGTCCGTCTTGAACTGAAGGGCCCAGAACTGGACACAATACTCCAGGGCAGAGTAGAGGGGTGGGAGAACCTCTGTTGACCTACTAACCACACCCCAGAATGGCACTGGCCTTCTTGGCCACAAGAGCACATTGCTGGCTCACGGTCAACCTTCCATCCACTAGGACCCAAGGTGTATTATGAAATATATGTAACGTATATAACTGGAACTAATATAGAAGCTGTTTGTATATGGTTAAAATACAATGCTTTATTATCAGCTTGTAGTTGTTAACTGGGGGAGGGACTTTTCAGGCTATCAGGGAGTGATAGGACTAGGGGGAATGGAATGAAGCTGGAAGTGGGGAGATTCTGGCTGGATATGAGGAGGAAGTTCTTCACCGTGAGGGTGGTGAGGCCCTGGAATGGGTTGTCCAGGGAGGTGGTTGAGGCCCCGTCCCTTGAGGTGTTTAAGCCCAGGGTGGATGAGGCTCTGGCCAGCCTGATCTAGTGTAGAGTGTCCCTGCCCATGGCAGGGGGGTTGGAACTAGATGATCCTTGTGGTCCCTTCCAACCCTAACTGAAACTATGAAACTGCCTATTGGCCTTTTCAACTTACTACAAAGTACAAGGCCACCCACTGGATGATGCTAAAAAATACAGAACAGCCTGGATGTTACTCAGGATCAGACTGCAGGCATAGACCTCACTGTCTTCACCAGAGGGAAATCAGGAGAGCAAGGAATGTGGGACAGACCCACTCATGATGCAGTCTTACTGAGTCTCGCTCAGCGGAACTGCCAGTGAGGCCGAGCCTTCCTGGGATCTATGCAGGAGAGATGGAAAGCCATGTGGAAAAACATTGAAACTAAACCACAAGCAGAATAAACCAAACAAAGAAAATTTACAGAAGCCTGAAAACCTTTTTAATGGCAATTTCATTGAAATTCTAAGCATTTGATGTATTGCCACCAGCACTGGTTTGATAAAAATTGCCATGAAATATAGATTGAGCTTGGAGAGACGCAACAGTCCTGTCTTTCATGTCAGAAACTAATTCCTCATGTCAGAAAGCATGTTTTCTTTCAGTTGGGCCAAAGTCAGTGTCCTAAAGTGTGAAAATCGCTTGAACAGCAGACCTCTTGTCATCAGCTGTTGCTCAGGACCAGAGACAAGTGAAAGTAAGGTTAATTGTATAAAACGTGTGATGAGTTTGCAATCACATTAGGTTTTTTTAATTGCTTTGGAAGAAAATCCTCTTTGCAAATGCAATGCACACTCTTCTTTTTAACTGAGTCTTTCACTTTTGATGAAATTTTGTTCCCAAGTATTATGGGCCAAATTGTATTTGTCACAAATATGTCAGTGGTTACTTTTTCACTTTGTCCTTCTCCCTTAACCTGTTCCACAGGGCTCTGTATTTTGTTAGTTTTTAGCAGTTTCTTTAGTTTGGATTAGTGTAGTTGACTTCAGGCAAGTGGAATCAGCTTGGGTGGTTTTGTTTGTTTGTTTGTTTGTTTTAGTGGAAAACTTACTTGGGAATACTGCATCATTTTTTTGTTACTTGTTTCATTTAGGGGACCTTCAGTTTGCTGTCAGGAGATTTCATTTTAGTAAGGAGTTAATATGTTTTCCATAGTTGAATTTCCTTATGCAGGAGTGAGTCTTCAGTGAAGCATACAGAGCATGGTTTCACTCGGAGGTGTCCTAAACACCCTGCTTCTACACAGGCTGTGGGAGAACCTGTTCTAGTGCAGTGACCATCGCCTGCTTTGGTCTGTGAACTCTTGCAGTGGTTTAGCACAAGGCTAACCTGCCTGCTCCCCCAACACAAAAGTGAGGGGAAAAGTAACACACACAACTCAGGGTTGAGATGAAGAGATAAGAGTTTTATACAAAATGAGATCTAATCACAATGCGTAATTACCTTATCTAACAATCTAATAGATCAAATAATAGAACCCGTGATTACTTCAGCTTAGCCTATTTGCAGAAGCAGCAGAGTGAAATACATGGCGGGGAGAAACCCAGCATAAACCAGAAAGCCAAACCCAGCAGCTATCTGACTCCCACACACCTTGCTGCCATCCCTGTGGAAAAGAACCAACACCAAAAAAACAAGAGCCCAGAAGCAGCAACCAGAACAGAAAGCCATCCATGTTGCAATGTGAACTTCAAGCCCCATCATACTTTGCTCCAGTCAGCACTTTCATTTTTTGAAGCTGGAATGACTGCAGCATGGTGTGAATAACGGCAGCAGGTTCAACTCAACCCAGGACAGCTCTGCTTAGAATATTTCTGTAATGTCTTAGTATCTTCATTGTCTCATCATGTATGCAGTACACACACTCCTCTGTTTTCAGCAGGAGCTCTGGATCTCCCATGCACAAAGTGACTGAAGCCCCATTTGGAAAGCCTGTATTCAGTAAGGGTACTTACGTGTGTGCTTGATTACACCAAAGCCTGAGGTGATGTCCGTGGGATTGAATGTGCATTTAGTAGAGGCTTTCCAAAAGCAGGAATTGGTTCATTAATGTTTATAAATATGTAGAGGGTGAGTGCTGAGAGGATGGAGTTAGGCTCTGCTCAGTAATGCCCAATGACAGGGAGAAGGGAATGGTGGAAGTTGAGGCATAGGAAGTTCCATGGAAACAGGAAAAAACATTTTTTTCCTGTGAAGGCAACACAACTCTGGAACAAGCTGCCATGGGGGGTTGTGGAGTCTCCATCTCCGGAGATATTCAAAACCTTCCTGGGTGTGTTCCTGTGTGATCTGTTCTAGGTGATCCTGCTCTGGCAGGGGGGTGGACTGGATGAGCTTTTGAGGTACCTTCCAGCCCCTAACATTCCGTGGTTCATGCTGAAAAACCTTGGAGTAATGAAGAACGAAATAGTCTGTTCAATGCCATATTGTACACTCTTCAGAGAACTTGAGGATTTTTTTTAAACCTGTGTTAGTTATGAAGAAAAGTGAACTGTTTGCTTGTTTGCTTCTGTCTGGTCAGAATTGTGTTACAGCAGGTCCTCACAAAACAGGCCACAGAGAATTAGTACCTCTGTCATGAACTGTAAGACCTGTGAGAGCACAGCTTGCTGGGAGCACAGCTGGGGAGCCAGATCTGCATGCCCATGAGCCATTTTTTACCTAGAGTGATTAAACAGACTTATGGAGGCTTTGGATGTTAAGGACATATTTCCAAAGATTGTGTGCTTAGATAATGCACATTTTGTGTTAGGAGATAGCAGAAATATTTTTCTGAAGAAATATTAACTGTGGCGTTCAAGAGCGTTGTGAATATGCCCTCAGAAATGAGCGGCAGATATATCAATGAATATATACGTTAGTAGCTTCTTTCTATATATACAAACTCTGCAACGGGGTATTTACAGTCGCCCTTCACAGGTATCGATACTCGGTTGGTGGAACTACCTTTACAGAATGTTTATGTGTGGGCACTTCAAACAAATCAAATGATTCACAGAGCTTAGAATCGAAACTGATTTGGAAAGCGGCGGGGGAGGGATTGGTCAGTGACTGGCAGCACTCCACCCGGAGCGATTGGAACGCTACCCTAACTGAAATTCTATCAAGAAAGGCTTGGCTTTCTCACAAGCTGAGAACTTCGTGAAATCTTCCCCTTGATAATATGTTTATGGTCCGGGGAACGTGGCACAGATATAAGATAGGAAATGGCACTGACCGCGTGGCTTTGCCGCGTGGCTGCTGCTTCTCCCAGGATACAAAGGTTCCTCGCTCGGGGGCATGTGGCAGTTCAGGAACGCTGGTTCACATGGACTACCAGGTTTTCTCCTGCGGGGATGGATCACTCTAGAAAGAGTCCAATGCACAAAGAGTTCTTTATTCCCAATTATGTATTGATGTATTGATAATCTTTTTACTGTTTGGCCCATTAAAAAAACAGCTCTTTTGGTCTCCAAAAAATAAAATTAAAAAGATGTATTTGTTTTATTGCTTGTATTCTGATTTTTTGAGTTCATAAGAACCATGGATTTTCAGGTTTTTAACTTTTCAGTCAAAAGGCTGAGAAACTTGCTTAATTTTTAAGTGAAAGATGTGATGAATAAGTTGTAGCAATACAACAAAAACTGCAGACTGTGAAATTGGCAGAGAGTTGGCGATTCTGTGAAATCTGAAGGAATGATCCATGGTTGTAAGGTGACAGTCCATGAAGAAAGGAAGGTACATGCCTGCAGTCTGTCTCACTTTAGCATCCAGCATTTACTATCTTGTGGTGGGTTGAGACTGCCACCCAACAACGTTTTTTTGAGAATTAGCCCCAAGAGAGGTCACCAGTCTAGTTCAGCTGGTTTGAAAGCAGAACGAAGCTGTATTTACCAAGCAAGCAAAATCTAGAAATGTGAAATGCAATACATATGTACAAAATAGATTTTTATATATTTACAATTCAGAAACAACACAAGGATCCCCTTGAATTGCTCCTAGATGCCTTTAGACAGTCCAGGGGGCTGCTTGCAATCTTCCCTCATTGCCCCCTCACCTTCTCCTTCCCTTCTTGGTACCTCACAGACGCAGCCTAGCTAGCTGAAGGTCAGGAAAGAGGTAAGGGAGCAAGCCATGCAAGCTGCAAAGAGAAAAGAAGTGAAAAAAGAGACCGAATAGTTTATGCAGCTGACTTTTATCCCAGTCAGCAAAGCCAATAGAGTGATGTAGACAGATCAGTTGTTATTATTTTGCAGCCAAAGGTAATTTATTTGCCTTTGTACTCATAGATGTCCAGAAAGTTGCTATTCTTGTTTCTGCAGTTAGGAGCTAGGCAAAAGTTCCACCTTCAAACCATAACACTGTATTGATCCACTCTAGAAGGGAAGTAATGTACCATCCTTTCTCAAAAATACTCAATTCAGAGTTGTTTCTATTAGGTATTTCACGATTATATGCTCTACATCACAAGTTACTAGACTGCTTTGCTTCCCAGGCTCAGTAATTCTTGTAGTTTGTTACCTGTTCTTCTTCTGACACTCCAAAGCATCTGCTGATACTAAGTACTAGGAAGGTGAACCATGTTGCCTCCATGGACGTATTCCAATTCTGGGTTTATACTATGGAGATCAGTGCTATTTTTCCTTTGGAAAACTCTTTCTTGAGATGGAACTGATCATCTGAAACTCCACTTGAAGAAAAAAAAAGATTCCTATAGGATTCTTAGAGAATCATCATTGATTCTCATGGGTTTAGATGGAGACACAATAGCTGAACTTATCAAGGACAAGCTATTTTTAAAGACATGTAAGAAATTCCCCTCTCAGAAGGGGATGAAAAATGAACAAGAATGGAGTCTAAATGTAGTGCTTGTTGCTGTAAAATCAAGTCTGACCAACTGGACCAGTTTCTGACTGTGGCTGACTGCAACCTAATATACCAAAGAACTTTCTAAAATCTCAGAAATGAAAGTGCTTTCTTTATACATCTTTGGTACATTTGTGAGCTGACATTTAAATGGATACAGGTTTTGTGTGGGATGGAATGGGAGCTCTTAGAAGCATTGCTATTGGCAGGTTTTTGAGGTTTGAAGAGTGCCTTTTGGGACAAATGCTTTATCAACAACAGGACTGAATTTCACTAGTATGTAGAGTATTTCAATCTGGATTGTTGCCTCACTTTGGATTGCCTGAATAAAGAGTGAGATGAAAGAAAATATGTCAGTTGGTGGCAGTAGTGGCAGCCAAACAGGCTTAGTGAAGTATTGTGTGAATTTGATGATTCACATCGAAGTATTCACATCTCCTTTGTTGAAAGGGTTTGTTGGATCACAGGATGTCTGTGGCCCTTTTTTCCATTCAGAGTAGAATTCTAGGAAGAAGAGGCAAAGAAAGGTACAGAAGAAGACAGACTATAATAGATTATGTCTTGTTATGAGTGTTTCTTCAGTTAGGCCTGAAAGAACATATAGATACAATTAGAGATGATGGACAGGTACAACTAAAGCTAAGCTAGACTATTATTTTCTGTTAGGAGACATCAATGAGTGTAATTTATTTTTCCCTAGGCTTTCAAAAAGTTCTCATCCCAAACTGCTATCCTATAAGAAATGTTTAAGAATATCAAGTGGAGAAGCATGAGGCAGACTTACTGGAACTGTTGACTTCTGCAGGAGTTGCAGCATATATAACACTGGTTTATACTGCCTTCCAGGGTGAGGCTCATGCTCAGAGCTGCTTGGACACTTAGCAATTTGGACATCATAGAACATGAACAGAAAAATGTGGCAATGAGTAGTAGGGTAAATGTTATTAGTGTTACTGTGGTATAGAGATCCAGAAAGATAAGTAAAGAGGTGGTAGAATTTGTGGGTGATGAAAAGAGTGTTGGAGAAAGGCTGAGGAACTTTAGAAGATACCTGGCAAAGCTTAGGGAATAGGCAGTGTGATGGCAGGCGAAATTGTGCAGCTGACAAATCCAAGGAAAATCTTCAGTGTACCTAATTTGACCTAATTGTGTATTGTTTCTCTTAGTTTAAGGAGCGGGCAGAAAAAAATCTACTCCCAAAATTAGCAAAATAAAGAGGCTCTCATTGAGTTGGAAAGAAATGCAGAATTATATTCAGAAATATACAGGAAAGTACAGAATACATTAATCCTTAACACCTAATGCAAGCACAGGATACATGAAAAACCCCAAAACACCTTCCCCCAATCAGACTAAACCACAAATGCCAGTGCTCCATTTCTCACCCCCCATGCCTCCCTTGCCTTAGCAGGCCAAGATTGCACAGGAAAAATTAGTCAGGCCTTATAAAGAGATAGCAGAATTATGGGATTGAATAACAAAGTTACAATGTTCCAGTCCATCTCTGGACCTTTATGGTCCTGGAGGACTCAGCACTATGTTTTTTTATCTCAAAGGCCTCTCAAACTACCACATTGTTGAATATTAAATTAACTGTGTTTGCTGCAAGGGAAAGAAAAAGGCTATCAAGTTAGGCTTTTGTCTGGCTCTTAAAAGAAGAACATTAAGAAAAATAATTTTGTAGGACAGACTAGCCTTGTTGGTAGTTACTGTTAGTTTACATCAAATTGCTTCTTAATTTTGTTCTGCATGCCTTAACACAGTAAAAATAGAAAAGGACTGCAGAATGGGCAGAAGTAATTTCTGGCACTGGAAGGATTTCCTTGTGAAGGAATAGAACCACCACCATAGGTTAGAGGATGAGCAGTCAGTGGGGTGGAGGTGTATCACGCTCTTGGATTTGAAGCAAGAACAAAGGACGACATTGAGAGGCAATAAATGGAGACAGTTAATTGAAACAGTTTTGTGGCAAACTGCATATCTCAGTCTACATCCGTAAATCCAAAAGGAAAAACTGACATTTACATGCCTGTCTAGAGCATGTGCATTAACAAAAGTTAACAGAAACATCCTTTCCCACCCCAATGTGTTAAAGCGTCGTTCTAGGAAGAAAACTGAGTTTACTGCAGTCAGGTTATTCTGTACTTTCCATTACAGGGTGATTTTCCTCTCTGTGGTCCTAGTGACTGTTAGGCTGGAGGTGAGACTAAGCAGACTGCAAATCTCCTTAGTCTGATTGTCCAGTCTGACTGTCCATTTTGATGGTTGTTTTTTCATGATTCGTACATTTTTCTGCATCTCCAGTGCAACAGGATCAGCTGTAAATCCTTGACTGTGGTCTAGCTTGTGTATTCTTCAGAAGCAACATACATGTGTGGAAGTTATTCAAGTTGACTAGTTGTTATGAATATATATATATATATATATGCTTTTCCCAGAGCAATGAGCACAAGCAGCTACTGCCCATTCATAAATATCTTATTCTTCCTATGTGTAATAGGACTCCAAAGACATTCCTGTTCTTGTGGCCACGGCTGCATTTGCAATGAAACCGCATATATTGTGTAGTGTGTAGGTATAGTTTATGACATCTGCTTTTGTTAGCGTTTCTTCATGGTAATGAGGGTTTCAGCCACAACTCCCTTTATTTGGAAAATCTAACCCTCATACAGAAGAATGTGGTTTATTTATTGTTTTCAGTGGGCAAAAAGGAGTAGAGTCACAAATAAATCAGCACTAAAGCTGATTTGGATATTCGTGCAGGATGTAAGTGGAGGTGTATGTCCTCTCTAAATATAGTGTTCCCCAAAATTCCTTTACAGGTTTTCATCAGTGTGGCAGGGTTGTAGGTTTTTGTGTGTTGGAGGATCCCATGTTTGTACAGGGGGACACTATTTGCTGTTCAGCCAGCCTGCCCTAGACACTTTTCTCTTGAAAATAAGTAGAAAGCAGCTGATGCATAATGCTGCTATTTATTGAGTGCTAGGACTGGTCCTAGCACTGGTCTGTGATGAAATTCAAGTACTGGTCTGTGATGAAATTCAAGTATGATTCCATTTGTAAATTTCTGTTTCCTTTACATGAGTTCGTAAATAAATACAGAAGGTGACATACTGCAGAGAGGATTTGGCTGGCCGCGGACCTCGGTGCTGCTCAGCTTTAGCAGCATGCTTTGTGAAGTTCCATCATTTACATACACAGGCTGCCTTTAATGTTTGAACGTGTAGAATATTTTTCCCTTCAGAATGTGACCATAGGTGGAGAGCTGTGAAAACTGAAGGATGGTCTCACAGGAGAGTGCAGTGAAGATTGTCCTATGTGCATGTATAACTTCATTTAGCATTAAGGGAAATTATGTGCTCATGCTGAGGATAGACTAGAGTCTTTTGTTAATATCAAAGAGCCAATCAAGGAAGGTCTTTTTATCTCAAAAGTCCCCTGCTGCTTCCAAAGACGTTCCCTTTGCAAGGCACAATGATAAATAATCTTACTTCTTTGGCCATTGTGTCACCAAGGGGTATTGTTTTGTACTGTTGCATTTAGTCAGACTCATGAAATTCAACTCTGTCTGATTAGATAGGAAAGTAAGGCTGTGAAAGGTGATGTGCTGGGCTGGATCTTTGCAGGCTTGAACCCCAGATGCTGGAGCTGGGTAGTTTTCCAGCCATGTTGCTCTGCCCTGCCCTGCCAGCTGCTGAACAGGAAGAACAGCGAGGGCTGTGGGCTTCACGAGGAGTGTAAACAGAGCAGGGGGTGGGGTATTTTGCAGATTTTCCTGGTAAGTGCAATAATTCCTACCTCATTTTGCAGTCTGCAAGTAAGGATTAAAATTTCTTTTGCTTACTGTGCATTTACTCAAAATGCTGTAGCAGATGTGTGAGAATTTTTGTCTTTGAATTGCAATAAGCATGTTTCTCCTCCCATAAAATTATGTTTTTAGGTTGTTAACCTAAAAGGTGTTCAATACTTCCTGAAAATAATGTTCTTTGTGAACAGACAGAAATTAATTTTAAATAATTGGCTTTTAAAGGCAGTTTAATTTTACTATACAGAAATTCAGGTGAGTTGCTGAGGATTTCCCCTCCAACAACTTAAATTTTGCTTAAACATGAAAATACTGGAAGGAGAGATGTTTTCTGAGGGTGATTTTTTTTTTCATTCTATTTTGAGGAAATTTCAGTGAAAGACACTGGAACTACTTAAACTGTTTGGTGAAATAATTTAGTATATTCGGCAAGAAACAGGAACTGCCTGATGGACCTCGTTAATGTTTATAACTATCTGAAGGGTGAGTGTCAGGAGGACAGATGCCCAGTGACAGGACAAGGGGCAATGGGTGCAAGCTGAAGCATAGGAGGTTCCTCGTGAATGTAAGGAAAATCTTTTTCTCTGTGAGGGTGACAAATCACCAAAATAGGCTGTGCAGGTTGTGGAGTCTTCTCCTGTGGAGACATTCTAAACCCGCCTGGGCGTATTTCTGTGTGACCTGCTCTGGCAGCGGGGTTGGACTGGGTGATCTCCCTTCCAACCCCTAATATTCTGTGATTAGGAAGAAATGAAATTTTAGAGGTGATGTTGGTAGGAATACAAAGCTTGTTCTAGAGCATTTATACAAGAAATTAATTTTCAGGTCACGTGTTCCTCACTGGATTTAATAGAACTTAGTTAAAGCTGTGCTTAAGTGCTCTACTGGTTGTGGACACAGTAATTTTTCGTGGGAGAGTGCTACAGTCCTAAAAAGCGAGGCTCTATAATGTAAAATTTTTGATCTGGGAAGAAAGTGCTTGACTGAACATGAAATGCAGGTGGTGCCAGGTGGATGCTTCGGTGCTGGGTGAAGGTTACAGTGAAGCCTTGCACTGTGATAACCCTGTGCAGTCACAGGGTGATGCTCTGAAGGCCATGGCTTGCTGCATCTCCTGGATTGCATTGCTGCTGTGCAAGACAGCTTGTGCTATGCCTGCATTTTACATGTGCTGTTAGGACAGGCAGTGAGAAAGTGGAAAGTGTTTGAAGGCATCCAGGCTACAGGTGACACTTGAGGAGCCGGTGGATGTTTTTGTGTCTCACATTCCTTTACTGTCATTGCTTTGGAGATGTGCTTTCACTCATTGGAAAACTTGTGTCACATATGTAGACATTTCTCTCTTTCTTATCATTAGTAATTTATATTACTGAAAATGTAAGACATGACAAAAGGTCATTTGATTTGGGCCTGCAAATCCATTCAGTTATTTTCATACAAGTTTTCAGCTGGCTTTAGTTTCAATGTCCAGATACCTGAAATCATCAATGCCAAATCAGGTTTGTAGAGCCTTGTAATGTGGTAGGAGTGAAGTTCACTGCAGCAAATGAGGATTCAATAGGATTTGCAATAACAAAGAATGCCCAAAATGTCATGAGAATTTCAACATTTGTATTTGAGTGTTTTTAGTATTAATGTTTCAATATTCATGTTTTGAACATCAAGCTTTGAAAAGTCCCTGTTTTGTTGTGAATATTAACATTACACTTCTATTACACCAGCTGGTATATTTGAATTATCTCAATCTTTCTACAGCTATCTGTAGCATGCCTTTATAACTGTAATGGAAAACTATTTCTGTAATTTTTGGTATTTTTCAGGTAATATTTTAAGACTTCCTGAGGTGCTTTGTGCCACTCAAATGAAAATCATTTGTTCGATCATTTATATGATCAGAGGGGTGACCTTATGCCTTCTGAAATAAGCAGTAACACAGCTAGTTACAAAATATTGGTCATGTACACTGGGTCATGCCAGGATGCCTTGAGATTTGCATGTTAATACATAAGTGCTTTTTAACTGAGAAATGATGATGAATATGAGGAAAGAAGAAAGGCTGTTATGATTGGAAGAAGCAAGCAGGCAAACTCAACAAGCTCCTTTAGCTTTTACTGCTGTATTTGAAAATATATGAATTTAATTTTCTGTGTTTGTCTTAAATTACTTAAGGCATCAACATCAATGGCTACTGGCAGTTTCAATCTTCAGATTTCAGAGGGGAATCAGAAAATTATTTCTTTCTCTTTGCGTTTTAGGAGAGGAACCAAGAGTGTAATTGTCTATCTGCATGCTGAATGCTCCTACATAAAATAGAACATATAGTATAATATTATATATATTATTTATGTACTATTATGTTATCTATTATTATCACAGTATCACAGTATCACCAAGGTTGGAAGAGACTTCAAAGATCATCGAGTCCAACCTGTCACCACAGACCTCAGGACTAGACCATGGCACCAAGTGCCACGTCCAATCCCCTCTTGAACACCTCCAGGGATGGTGACTCCACCACCTCCCTGGGCAGCACATTCCAATGGCGAATGACTCTCTCAGTGAAGAACTTTCTCCTCACCTTGAGCCTAAACTTTTCCCTAGCACAGCTTGGGACTGTGTCCCCCTTGTTCTGGTGCTGGTTGCTAGAGAGAAGGGGCCAACCCCTTCCTAGCTACAACCACCTTTCAGGTGGTTGTAGAGAGCAATGAGGTCACCCCTGAGCCTCCTCTTCTCCAGGCTAAACGATCCCAGCTCCCTCAGCATTAAATCTTGCTGGATCTGGTTCTTATTTATATTAAAGGTGTATTGTTCTGCTTGATGTCTTGATAGTGCAAAGGTCTTAAGGATCCCTTTCTTTTACTGCTTCGTGTTTTGACAGTGCAAAGGTCTTAAGGATCCCTTTCTTTTACTGCAGTGATGTAAAGTAACCCTATTAATACAAGTGAAGATTTGGCTTGAGGATTTAGGTTGCAATATCCTTTGTGTTTAAAAGTCTTTGAGTGCCTTTTCATGCTTTGTCTCTACTAAAGAGCAGTTTAACTGTGGGAAAGATGCACCTCATTCATTTGCTTTGAGGCTCATATTGTGGTTTCCCTGTAGAAATGTCATTTGTGTCACTGCATATTGTGCCCTTAAATGATATTTAATTTTGTGACCTTAGCTCAGTATGCCTTCCCAGTTGTCCATTAACTCATTTTCAAGCAGAGACAGTCTTTGCTGCATGGATACTAGGAGGAATGGCTGAGAAAATGAAATGGGTTTCAAAACTGTAATGCCTTGTATGTTTTACTCCTCTAGTATTGTTCCTCTTTATAATTCTAATACCATGAAACATGAGAGGTTACAGTGAAGAACTGAAAATGGGGAAGGTTCTGAGGAGGAAAGAAGAACCTGCACACACCAGGAAAATGCAAGGGTGAAAGCAGCTGTGTCAGGTTCTATTACCTTAACTTGCAATGCTGTCATTTATTCAGTAATTAAGTGCGAATGTGAACATCTTGGATCTGTGTCATTTCTTGCCACGGCAAATCAAGTGCTATCTTTGGTTGCTACATAGCACTTAGGAAAAACAGTGGTAGTCATGTTAGAAAAATTCGAGCTATCTGGACAAGTTAAGACATCTTAACACATTTCTCCTTCCACCTTTGAAACCTGAGAGACAGATCAGACAGAGCTTTCAACAGCTGGCAAGCTGCAAAGAGGATTGGAATAAAACCAGTAATGTGAATATAGTTAAAAGAATACACAAAGGCCCACATACTGTGTTGCTTTAGGGAAGAGAACTTTTTGCATCACGTGGATCTCTTTTCTCATCTCTAGCTGTTTTGTTTCTATCTGTTGTTTTCTTTTCCCCCTTCACTCCAAATGCCTGTTAGGAAACTCACTGATGGTGGCATGGCAAACTTACCTCTCTGCAGCAATCAGCTCATTTGAAATGGGTCACCTCCCTGTCATCTTCCTTTCTGCCTGCTGCTTTTGACATAAATGGACTGCAGTGGTTAAGTTTCTCTTCCATAAACCTGTTAACACTTCTAATTTTTTTTCACAACTGCCAGTTTTCCAGATTTGTGCAGCAAATGCGTAGGCAAATGTGCATTTAGGTCTGAAACTAAGATACTAAACAAGTTTTATGTTAGCGTACTGCTGCACACACATCTAGAGTACATTATAGGCTACAGCATTGCTAAGGATGAATCCACCTTAACAATAAAAGGTGCAGAACATTTGGAGATGCGAGTTTAGAGCTGATCTGAGCGGTGTAGTTCACTGAAAATCATTTTAACCTGTTTATCCCAGCTCAGCACCGGTTCTCATCTCCACATCTCTTTATGCCTTTATAACTTTTACAGCACACTATTAGTTGCTTCCTGACTGAGATCATTAGCAACTTGTCACAGCTCACTTTTAAGAGTCATGTCAAATGCCAGCTGTGCTTGTTCAGTTTGGTTGGCTTCCTTGGCAGAGTCTCAACTACAGGATGTTAGACATATTCATAAGCTTTTCTATTGCTGAAATTGCCTTTAAGAAAGGGTTCTACTGAACAATTTTGACAACTGTTACATATTTCACTGATTATTCTGAAACCTAATGATGATTAAATCATTTTGGAGCATACTACTTCCTTAATGTGGGATCATGAGCGGTTTCAAATTTTTGTTTTTCCTTACCAAGTTGTGGGAATGGAATGAAGAGTGAAGTTATTAGCTGTGCATACAGCCTACCTACTTTACAAAGATTTTTTTGCTGCTACACACATCCTAGTCTATTCTAGTTCCTTTGATCTGTGCTACTTAGTCAGACTTCCCAGGGAAACTGTTAACACTTAGATGCTATGGAAGCTGTCCTGGCGTTCTCTCCCCTGTTGTCACTGGGAGATCTCCTGTGCATTTCCAAAAGTGTTTCATCCAGTTCTGTACCTCAACTCAGTAACAGACAGAAGATGCAACAGTTGATCCTGAAGGCTTATGTCAGGGGAGTGAGGTAACTTATTGCTAATTTGTGGATGCCAGCTCGGCGTCTCTTTTTTTAAATTCTACTGTCTTCTGGAGTTGGTTATTCCCCATGGTCAGAGGGGGAGTGTCTACTGCCAGTGGTCACTGCAGTGGTACTGCACTTGGATCAGATACAGTTTGCCCAGTCGGAAACTGGTGGAGAAGAACAAAACCTATCCTAGAGACTCTTAGGGATGTTGGGCTTTTATCTCTGAACAAATTATTGGGGTGAGCTTGCATAAAAGTGGTCCATGCTTGCACACATGATGTCTTGCTTGCTGGAGATGCTACAGAGCTGTCACTGTTGAGGGAGATACTGAAGATCTGAAGGGAATATAGATTAATACAATCTGCCATGGCATTTCAGAGTGGCTTTTGGTTTTGTCTGCTGTATGGTTTTCCAAAGCACTGTAAAAATCCAGCCAACGTGGTGGCTGCAGAGCTGTATGCTCTGATGTGTACTGGCAGACAGGTACAGAGCAGAGTAACCCTGCTTTTGATACAGTGAGCAAGCACACCTTTTGGGGTAAATTCCCATTTCCTTGCTATCCCTATTGTAAACTGGATTTGCATATTTCATTCTTTTCACTTACTGAAAAAAATATCCCTTTAGGTTTGACAGCTTCCCAAAGAATATTTTACATTTTCCACACTGACTGTGGGCCATTTATTAGTACTAATTATATAAATGAGACATCATAGAATTGTGACAGCCTTACTATTCAGTGCCTTAAATTCCTAACACAAGTTAATGCTGGCTTGGAGTGCTGAAAAGAGGAACTGCAGGTTTTGAGCAGCTGTTAAGTGGCTTGGTAGGGTTGTCTGTTGTCCTTATCTCTCTGTAAGAAATATCTGACACTTTGAAGGGTTGGTCAGACTATTTTAAGCTGTCATGGTGGAGGAAAAAATGTAATTCCTTTCTGTACCTATGGATATACCAGAAATGAATTACCACAGAATCCCAGAATCAACCAGGTTGGAAAAGACCTCTGTCCAACCTCTCACCCAACACCATCTGTGGTGGGTTAAAGTTTCCCATTCACATTAACTAAGCATGACCAACTCAGTTGGAAGCAAATGGAAGCTGTATTTATGAAGCAAAAATTACACTCTACAATGGAATGCAATGAATATGTACAAAAAATACACAGTATTTACAATATTATACAGGTATTTACAATCAGAAGATAGCATGGAAACTGCCCCTGGTCAAAATGACCAGGGAAGCTGCTCCACTGCCCCCTTCCCCTGACCCCAACCCCTCCCAGACCCCCCTGTACCGAGAGAGAGGGAAGCTGGGAGGAAACAGTGTCAGTCATATCTCAAGGTCAGCCAGAAGCATGATCTTGCCAGCAGAACAGCCAGACCAGAGAAGAAAAGAAGGAATGGGAATAGATGTAAAATGTGTAAGATGTTTATAGAGCACTTGCTTCTATACCAGACATTCTGTCCAATGAAATTCATTTAGAATAATCTTTTGTTTTCTTTTTACACCCAATAGTGAATTATTTGTATTTTCCTACTTTTCTGCTTGAAATCTTCAGTGTAATTATAAAGGCATAGCCTAAAACTGCCACACCATCCAATCAACTAAACCACGGCACTGAGTGCCTCCTCCAATCTCTTTTTAAACACCTCCAGGGACAGTGACTGCATCACCTCCCTCGGCAGCTCATTCCAATGGCCAATCTCTCTTTCTGTGAAGAATTTCTTCCTCACATCCAGCCTAAACCTCCCCTGGCCCAGCTTGAGATTTTCTTCTCTCATTCTGTCTCTGGTTGCCTGGGAGAAGAGCTTTTTTTTTTTTCCTGGACTTCTGCTGTGCATGGCAGATGTTGCTTTGAGGTGGAGTGGCTCAAAGACTTTTCAATATTAATTAATTTTATTATAAATTATATTATTGGGAATTAACTAAGAAAGAAAAGGGTAAAGGGGGAAAAAAACCCCACAAATAATTGGAACTGCAAACTGAAGACTTAGGCACCAAGAGAAGGATTTTCTAAGATGCTTCACATTAGTGTTAATGGGACAGGTAGGATCTGTAAAGTCAGTTATATAGTGAGGCCACCACCATTTAGTTTCTACTAATGCTGCCATACTGTTTTTCACCGCTCCAGGACTCAGTGACACATACAACAGTAAAAATAGTGGCACAGAAAGTATATTGCACAACAGTTTTTTTCTTCTTAGTTAAAAATTAAATATGTATGCAGGCTATGCATGCAGAGCTGGCAAGCCAAAATTATGTCTGTGAGATATTTCTGTCCATTTAGCTTTAACGCTGATCTATATTTAATCGCTTGGCCTGTTTTCCCCACAGCAAGGTGCAGTTGTCTTCCACTGAAATGAGTGCCTGAAGTCTGCAGCAGCCCAGTTTGATGTCTGGACTTTGCCTGTAAAGCGCACTGTCTGCATCTGCAAGTAGCAGGTTGTGGTGGAAAACCAGAAGCTCCACTCTGCTTTCGGAGGGGTCTTTCTTTGAAGGGCTTCTCTGTGGCACTGTAAATGGATAAATTAATTGGTTTAGTGGCTGTGGCTGTAATGTCTCTGCTAGAAACAGGGATATACTGCATTTTCCTGTAGTGTGCAGATACCTTATTCAACACAAACTAAACTGGTTTGTGTTGCTTGTCTACTGAAACTCAGAATGGTATTTCTGATTTAATGTATTGAATTGCTTCTTATTTATAATTGTGGTTTTGACTTTTCACTTCTAAGCCTTAGCCTACATTACTTTCTGTATTTCTTGTCAGAACACGTTTGGAAAATGGAATCACAAGCAGCAATTAGTAATGATTGTGTTGAAAGATTAGTCTGCATACTGAAGTGTCAGATGCTTTACCTGTGAAAGATAAGCATCATTTAAATTTACACGGAAAAACACCCAGGGTTGGTAAGTAGAGTTCAACTAGCTGTTTCATGGAGATATTTTTTTTTCATTTTACATTAATTAGAATAGAATAGAATAGAATAGAATAGAATAGAATAGAATAGAATAGAATAGACCAGGTTCGAAGAGACCTTCAAGATCATCGTGTCCAACCTATCAACCAATCCAACCCACCTAAACAACTATATCATGGCACCAAGCACCCCATCAAGTCTCCTCCTGGGCACCTCCAATGATGGTGAACTCCACCACCTCCCCGGGCAGTCCATTCCAATGGGCAATCACTCTCTCTGTATAGAACTTCCTCCTAACATCCAGCCTAAACCTCCCCTGGTGCAGCCTGAGACTGTGTCCTCTTGCTCTGGTGCTGGCTGCCTGGGAAAAGAGACCAACCTCTGCCTGGCTACAACCTCCCTTCAAGTAGTTGTAGAGAGCAATAAGGTCACCCCTGAGTCTCCCCTTCTCCAGGCTAAGCAACCCCAGCTCCCTCAGCCTCTCCTCATAGGGCTTGTCTTCCAAGCCCCTCACCAACTTTGTTGCCCTTCTCTGGACACGTTCCAGCAAGTCAACATCCTTCCTAAACTGAGGGGCCCAGAACTGGACACAGGACTCAAGGTGCAGCCTAACCAGTGTAGTGTACAGGGGCAGAATGACCTCCCTGCTCCTGCTGGCCACACTGTTCCTGATGCAGGCCAGGATGCCATTGGCCCTCTTGGCTGCCTGGGCACACTGCAGGCTCATGTTCAGCCAGCTGTCAAGCAGTACCCCCAGGTCCCTCTCTACCTGGCCGCTCTCCAGCCACTCTGACCCCAGCCTGTAGCACTGCATGGGGTTGCTGTGGCCAATGTGCAGAACCCAGCACTTGGATGTGTTAAATCTCATGCCCTTGGATTCTGCCCATCTGTCCAGCCTGTCGAGGTCCCTCTGCAAAGCCTCTCTGCCCTCCAGCAGATCAACTCCTGCCCCCAGCTTGGGGTCGTCCGCAAATTTACTGATGACAGATTCAATGTAACAGCTTAGATGCTGTCCAGTAAGACAGGAGGGAGGAACAGGAAATAAAGCTTTGGATTCATTTATCGTCAGGAAGCTGTGTGTGAGCAGAGGAGGAATCTAGTTCATGGTTACAAATGTTCTATTAGCTGGCCTTCTCTTGTCAACCAAAACAACTTTGTAATGCTGGAGATAATGAGTAATTTATTTATTTTTTCAGTAGGGCTTGTGCCCTTTGTGCTGCTTTTTGTAATGTGTGCAGTACTGCAGGTTCTTACTGTTCTGTCAAAGGAGGCAGATTGTTTCATTTTAAATTAGGAAATCCCATCAGATTGTGCATTTTCTGCTCAGTTTCAGATTGACAGTTTGATCCAGTCACAATCATGGGATCTGTTGCCAGAAGGCAATTTGTTCCCTCTGTGTCTCAGTCACGCTTATTACCATCATTTTATTATATACTTCGAGCCTGTGAAATGATTTCTTAACTGCACTTAAAGATAGTTTGTGCAGACAGCAAGATTGCTATTCCCGCCCTCAGGAACAATTTGTAACAAGCTTATGTATAAATATTATGTGCTACACTTCAATATTGTTCAAAGGCCAGAAGATAACTGCCATGATGAGTCTTACTTAAGCATGGTGCCAATGGCATCCATATGGAATTTGAAGGAAAAGGCACTAATTGACTGTGCTGTAATACTGCTGTCCTGTCTCCAGCAGGACAAAGCTGCTGCTTGTAGGAGGAAAATACTGGGTCTAGTACAGCCATTTATTAAGTGTGTTCTGTATTTTTTTGTGGTGAGAGAGAGTAGAGGAAGCAATTTTTTTAAAAAAGAAAAAAGACATTGATGTTGGAAGATTCACAGTTAATTAAATAGGAGAGCAACTAAGTGGAGAAATAAAATAAATAATTGTGGATAGTTAAAGAAATTGAGAAAGAAATTAAAATTAAAAAAAAAAACAACACAACCCAAACTCATGATTTTAAAGATGACAGGAAAAAAGGGAAGGGAGAATTGTCAGAATCTAGAACAAAATGAGCTAAGAACTGTCCAGTCAGCCACCTGAACGTTCTGCTCTGGTAACTCTGACCTGCTTGGTTCCATTTTATTCTTTTTTTCCTTCTTTCCTTCATCTCCTGTCACCTATACTGGAAGAACGGTTTGGTAGAACAAGGCCCTGAGAGGACTGAGCATTGCAGCTCAGAGGTGTCCTAACATCTTTATGTTGGTTTCTTTATGTATATGTACTTAAGTTACCAGGGAGATATGTCCATATGCATTTAGTTATTTCATGACCATCTTCCAACTTCATGCTGAGTGCTCTGCCTCAACAGAGCTCTCCTATATCTGCATGAACTATCTGGGTGAGAAGATAAGGTATGTCTAGAGAAACCTGATGCATAGGAGCCCTGACAGCCGGCTGAACATGAGCCAGCAGTGTGCCCAGGTGCATCAGAAATAGTGTGGCCAGCAGGAGCAGGGAAGTCATTCTGCCCCTGGACTCAGCACTGGTTAGGCCACACCCTGAGTACTGTGTCCAGTTCTGGGCCACTCAAGAAGGACATTGAAACACTTGAACATGTCCAGAGAAGGGCAACGAGGCTGGTGAGATGTCTTGATCACAGCCCAAGGAGAGGCTGGAGGAGCTGGGGATTGTTTAGCCTGGAGAAGTGGAGGATCAGGGGAGACCTTTTTACTCACCTTTCAGGTAGCTGTACCCAGGTGGGGGTTGGTCTCTTCTCCCAGGCAACCACCAAGAGAACAAGAGGACACAGTCTCAAGCTGTGCCAGGAGAAGTTTAGGCTCACGGTGAGGAGAAAGCTCTTCACAGAAAGAGTAATTGGCCATTGGAATGTGCTGCCCAGGGAGGTGGTGGAGTCACCATCACTGGAGGTGTTCAAAAAAGGATTGGATGTGGCACTTGGAGCCATGGTTTAGTTAGTCAAGACGTGTTAGGTGTCAGGTAATAGGACCTGATGATTCCTGAGGTCTTTTCCAACCTGGCTGATTCTATGATTCTATGATAATTGGGTTGCCATAGTCCATTCTTGTTTCACTTTTTAGATTTTTTTTCACTGTTCCTGCTGAACAGATGTCAGGATTTGAAACATTAGTAGTGGTGAATGGTGCTACATCCAGCTGGCGGCCTATCACTAGTGGTGTGCCCCAAGGATCAGTGCTGGGCCCCATGCTCTTTAACATCTTTATTGATGATCTGGATGAGGGCATTGAGTCCATCATCAGTAAATTTGCGGACGACACCAAGCTTGGGGCGGGAGTTGATCTGCTGGAGGGCAGAGAGGCTTTGCAGAGGGACCTGGACAGGCTGGACAGATGGGCAGAGTCCAAGGGCAGGAGATTGAACACATCCAAGTGCCGGGTTCTGCACATTGGCCACAGAAAGCCCATGCAGTGCTACAGGCTGGGGTCAGAGTGGCTGGAGAGCGGCCAGGCAGAGAGGGACTTGGGGGTGCTGGTTGATGGGAGGCTGAACATGAGCCTGCAGTGTGCCCAGGCAGCCAAGAAGGCCAATGGCATCCTAGCCTGCATCAGGAACAGTGTGGCCAGCAGGAGCAGGGAGGTCATTCTGCCCCTGTATACAGCACTGGTTGGGCCACACCTTGAGTCCTGTGTCCAGTTCTCGGCCCCTCAGTTTAGGAAGGAGGTTGAGTTGCTGGAACCTGTCCAGAGAAGGGCAACAAAGTTGGTGAGGGGTTTGGAACACAAGCCCTATGAGGAGAGGCTGAGGGAGCTGGGGTTGCTTAGCCTGGAGAAGAGGAGACTGAGGGGTGACCTTATTGCTCTCTACAACTACCTGAAGGGAGGTTGTAGACAGGCAGAGGTTGGTCTCTTTTCCCAGGCAGCCAGCACCAGAACAAGAGGACACAGTCTCAGGCTGCACCAGGGGAGGTTTAGACTGGATGTTAGGAGGAAGTTCTATATAGAGAGAGTGATTGCCCATTGGAATGGGCTGCCTGGGGAGGTGGTGGAGTCACCATCATTGGAGGTGTTCAGGAGGAGACTTGATGGGGTACTGGGTGCCATGATCTAGTTGTTTAGGTGGGTTGGATTGGTTGATAGGTTGGACACGATGATCTTGAAGATCTCTTCCAACCTGGATTTATTGTAAATTTGAAACATCAGCCTTTGTCACCTAAGCTAAGCTGAATTTTGTAGATATGGGAGGCAAACTTCAGAGGGATAAACATGGTTCAGCCCATAACGTAGCTGAGTTATGGCTAAGAGCAGATGTAATAAAATATCCTCAGTATTCACATGTTTGCTTATCATTGGCTTTGCTATGAATGAGAACACAATTTCCCAGGGCTGCATTTGAGACACGAGCAAGATCTTGGAGGTCTCAGTCATTAAGAGTGCAGTTAGTTTCTTTTTATTATTCACATAACTTTCCCTTCAGTTACTCTGTAGGCAGTACATGGATTTCAGGATACTCTCTCACATTGTATAATGCTTTATCACTTAGAAGAGAGCTTTAAAGTGATCATCTTTTCATCCTTGAAAAGATGGTGGAGCAGCTCATCCTGGAGGTCATCTCTAACAACACGGAAGACAAGAATGTTATCAAGAGTAGCAAACACGGATTTACCAAGGGGAGATCCTGCCTGAGTAACCTGATAGCCTTCTACCCATACCCATGACCGAATGGGTAGACAAGGGAAGAGCAGTGGATATCATCTTCAACTTCAGTAAGGCTTTTCATACTGTCTCGCCTAACATCATCCTAGAACAGCTCAGGAAATGTGGCATAGACAATTGGTATGTGAGGTGGATGGAAAACTGGCTCAACAACAGAGTGTTCAGAGGGTTGTGATCAGTGGCACAGAACCAGCTTGGAGGCCTGTGGCCAGTGGTGTTCCCCAGGGATGAGTACTGCGTCCAGTTTTGTTCTCTACTGTGAAAAAACTCACTCCTTAATGACTTCTGCAATGCTAGGAAACCTGCAGTGTTCCAACACTGTGCTGTTAGTTTCGTAAATGTTTGTGGCTTTGATTGATTTTTTTAATGTTAAGACTCTTCTTACACTTTTTTGGCAGTAAAAATGAGCCTTTAAATAAGAAACGTTGTATCCTGAACCATAGGTGTGCCTTAGGGAGGCGATGGTGTGGGTGGCATTGGCTAGTGCCCAGGGCTGCACTGGGCTGCGTTCTGCAGCAACCCGGAGCAAGGCAGCTTGCCTGATCTATGCTGCTCCAGCGCTGGCAAGGTGCTGTGGTGTGCCTGTATTCCTCCAGTTATAACTGATTGAATTACTGCAGGTAGAGATACTGCCTCTCACTGTCGGTTGCACTTAACTTTTATGAGGCTTGGTGTGACCTTCCTCTTGACTAAAATTCCCTTTTTGTTAACAGGTAGCTTTACTTTACTTTTCAGGCAGAACATGTTGTACAGTACGAAGAACAAGTTGCTCAGCTATGCTTTTTTTTTTAAGTTTGGATCTGTGTATCCTTCCTCCTTTTTTCTTCAGTTTCTTTCAAGGCAACGCTCAGTGTGATTCACTCCTTTGAATGAACTATTTCCTTTCCTTCTGTATCGGTGCATGTATGCATTTCAACTTTCCCTACCCTCCTCCAAAGTGCTGTTGTGAAGCCTGTTAAGGTTGATTCTTGTCCCTGTGGTTTAATGCTCTCACTGCAGCTCTATAGGGTCACCACAAATCATGCTGTTCCCCTGCGCCTGAGGCTAATGCAGACTCCTTGACATCTATTCCTTAAACGTGGTTAAATGTTAATACAGTAACAATTTAATACTGATCATACATCATGTGCTCTTCAACACTGTGGGGCTTTGGGTGGCCTCTGCTTGGCAGGGTCTGGTTGTGCCACCCATACTGACTTGGAAGAGCATCTCACTCCTGTAAGTGTTTTCTTGAGGTTAATGCAATAGCACGGGGAGCAGGTTCTGCTGAAGAGCCAGTGATGGGGGTTGTCCTAGTGTTACAGGTTTGGCATGCTGCTGTGTTTCCCAGGAAGCTCTCCTTTGCTGGCATATGGGTTGGATACTATACACTTCATTCATCATACATTTAGGATCCAAACTTGTGGCAACTTATTACAAATAGCTTTCACTCTTTGCAACTGTCCTGCAAAGTGTCTAACTCACTGCCATTCGGTCTTCTCCAGGCTGCAAAATCTACCAATTTCATCTCTCAATAGTGGAATTTAAGTGGAAACATCTGACTTGTCTTCAGTCTTTAAATATAAATTTTGTTTGTGGGTTTTCCTAGGTCTTGAATCTTTGACATAGTGCTTTTCTTTTATAAGCAAATTAGGCATTTGTAATAGATCCAGAAAGTATTTTATCAGAACTGTCAAATGATGAGCTGAGTTAGAAGGCTTTTAAGTATTATGCAGTTACAATTTTCAGAGTGTTCTTGAGTGAACTTGAAATGGTGCAGGTTAGTCTCCAAAGGATGTGATTTGTCCTATGATTGATTTACTTTATTATTGCTTTCCACCCAAAATGTGTATTTTTAAATCGTGTCTTTTTACAGCCTGGCTGAGAATGCCCTTTCCTGTGGAGCTGCACCATGCGTTTTACTCCCATTTACAGCTCTAGGACAGAGACAGTCAAGGGAATTGGTGGAAAGGAGGAGTGAAAAGCTTGGACTGAACAGGCAGGTAGAGTTTATGTCCACTGGAGCAAATTCCTTCCTGGATCTTGTGCTGGTACTCCTAACTTTTGTTTCTGTCCTGTGAGGAGAACCAGATGCATAACCTCCTTGGGGACAGCCCTCCTTCTTGTCTGGTTCTGGTCTGGGGTACAACAGCATGGTAGTTGCTCCCTGCAATCACATAACAAAAGACTGTGTGGAGCCTGAAGAATCAGTCCTCCTGCTGGTCCAAGTAGTTACCAGTGTGACGTAATTTAATAGAAATTCTGTTTATTGTTTTAAAAAATGCTAGAAAATCGCTCAGGAAACACAACATCAGGAGGGCATTGTCGCCTGGGGCTGTAAACTTAGATGTTAAGAAATAAGAAAATAACAGATTTAAGGTGTCAACAACTTGAATTCTGTGCTCATGAAAGAGGCTATTGGTGGCTGCTGAAGTAATTTGTCAAAAGTAATGGATTGGGACCCTCATCAAGACTCACACAGATCTTCAGGCCAGACTACTGCATCTCCTCGAGGAGGACTCCATCATGTTTAAATTCATGTATTTCTTCTTGGGAAATGCTTCAGCCACCAGCTGAACTCAGATGCAGGGGCAAATTTCTATACCTGTGAACCTGGATTTTTTTTTTAGCTGCATGCATAAACATTTGGTCTTACTGACTGGTGGCAGATAAATGTTATTTGTAGACTGACACATAAAATACACACTGACAGTCAAGCAGGGACTTCTCAGGTATCAAACAGCATCTTAGGGTTACTTGCATGCTGAGGTGCCATGCTTTGCCATGCTGGTCACCCCCTCTTTTTGACAGAAGGATTAATCTGTAATTAATTTATCATCACATTAGCTTGATTTTTAAGGATCCTGCCATAAGGTAATTTTTAGACATAATTTAATAGCAGGATTTATTTTTTTTCTATAACATTTGCTGTATTGCACACTCTCTGGCTGCTGGTATATATTTAGTAATACAGTGCTGCCACTGCAGAGCAGAAGTCTCACATGTCGGACTGCACCTGACTCTTTTATTTATATGTTTTAATTGATTTCTTTGGATGGATTTAAAGAAATCAAGCATAAGTGCACCGAGCTGCACAACTATGGACTAAGAGCTTTGGACTAAAATGTGTGAAGTTGATAATGACATTTTTTTTCCTGTTTTACTATATCCTAGATGCTGAATTTATAGTGAAAATTATATGGATGCAGGATCAACCTTTTACTATTGGTGCATGAGTGATGCACTAGACTGTAACATCTGATTCTCAACTCAAGTCCCCTGACATCTCACTGGTAACAATAAATAAATAATAACAGCTGTAGGGTGGCACGGAGAGAGAAGGAATCACCACGTGTGTATTTGTGTGTGTGATAGAGTGTCTCATATTCAATATGAAAAATTTAGAAAACATTAATACATTTAAATATTAAATACCTGTGCTGGAGTAAAAATTGCAGGGTTGAGTACTTATCTCCATAATGTGGTTTATTGAGCGGTTCTTGTCATTGTTGTGCGAACAGAGAGAGGTGTCAAGTGTATATGTGAGGTCAGGACTGTTTAAGTCAGGAGCACTTTTTGAAGGTGATTATGTCTGTAACTGTGTAGTGATCGGCATTTTATGAACAGCAGAGCAAGCCACTCAGATAATAAGAGTAAAAAATATTTGATTGCTGTAATCTAGTTAGCCGATTTTTTTCTCAAGGAAGGTGAAATGTATTCTGCATTTCTTATTCACAACTCTGTGCTTGTGTAGGAAACACAGTGGTCAATTGAAACCTGTCTGCATTTAGTTGCTGTAAATCATACTATAAAAAGTCTTGACCAGCAGAGGGCTACTGTCCCTGGGAAATAATGCCTCATGCCGTTACTACCAGAGGAGAGGAGCTTTAACCACCCGCGTTTCCGCATTGTTTTTTCTTCTGTGGCCCTGTGGACTGGTGAGCTCAGTGTCTCTTTTGCTTGCCTTCAGGTTATACACGATGCTTTCCCACCGCTTTAGGGAGTGGAAAATGCAGTCCTCCTGCAGTGCTCCATTTTAATTATGTTAAAATGCTTTAGTTGTTGAAATGTAAATAGGGGGCAAGTAGAGATGTTTCTAAGATCTTTGTTGCTGAGACTGTGGAATGAATATCGTATTGGTGCACAGTTTACAAATGGATCTGTCCCATTTTATAGCAGAGCAAAGCTTTCTTCCTTTCATCCTGCTCTGACACAGAATGGCATCTGATGAAGTTTTGTTTTATTGTAATGTGTTTTTTGCAGTGTCAATGTTGTGTACCTGTGTGGGTGCGCTCAAGCAGGCTTCTGTAATGGCAAGAGCACCGATCCTACACTCTGCTAGGAATGTGTTTTGGATGTTTAATGCCTCATTAGAACCAGAAACATTTTGGTTGGAAAAGACCTCTAAGATCGTCAAGTCCCACTAATACCTAATTCTACCAAGTCTGGTGCTAAACTATGTTCCTTAGCACCACTTCTGTGTGCTTTTAAACACCTCCAGGGATGATGATTCAACCACCTCCCTGGGGAGTCAATTCCAGTGTTTGAGAACCCTTCCAGTGAAGAAGTTTCTTCCAATATCCAATCTAAACCTGCTCTTGCACAACTTGAGGCCATTTCACAGTATCACAGTACATTAGAGGCTCACAGGGTGTTAAGGGTTGGAAGGGACCTCTGGAGATCATTGAGTCCAATTCCCTGCCGGAGCAGGACCATAGAACCTAGCACAGTCCACACTGGAATGCATCCACTTGTTACTAGGGAGAAGAGACCAATCCTCTCCTCACTCCAGCCTCCTTTTTGGTAGTTGTAGAGAGCAGTAAGGTCTCCCATCAGCTTCCTTTTCTCCAGACTAACCAACTCCAGTTGCTTCAGTTGCTCATCATAAGACTTGTTCTCCAGACCCTTTGCCAGTTTTGTTGGCCTTCTCTAGACCAGCTTCAGGACCTCAATGTCTTTCTGGTAGTGAGGTCCTTGAAAACTGAACACAGTACTGAAGGTGTGGCCTAACCAGTGCTGAGTACAGGGGGAGATTGTTCTTAACACATAGTTTTACATTTTACCTGGCAAGCATTAGTCTTTCTTTTGGCTAGGTTTTGCATTCCTTTTATATGCTTTATCTATAACTCATCTCTGCTGCCTTGAGTGAAATACTGCCACATACACTGCTCTCCTTAAAGTACCATTGACTTTGCTTGGTGCTGTGAGAGCAAGACAGTCAGAACCAGGCCTTTCAGCTGGCTGGCTGCATATGGAAAGATACATTTGGTTAAAATGATAGTATTTGTACTGCTTTCTGTGTTTGGCACTGCCTTTTTTCCCTCAGCAGAATTAGAAGATAATAGCATTGTAAAGAGTGAGTAATTGACTGGTGACCACTTGGAGCGGTAGCATTTTTCTTCATCTTGTGTGGCCTCAGTGCTAAGGTGAGACACATCCTGATTTTCTTTTATTTCCACAGCTTGCTGCACTAAATCCTGTGGCAGCTTGGATATTCTGCTGGCACCACACAGGGAAAACAGATATGTGACTGGTATGAGTTCCTTGTAGATTTTTGGTTGGTTGGTTGGTTGGTGTTGTTTGGTTTGGTTTTGTTTGTTTGCTTGCTTTTTGCTTATAGGTTGGACACCATGATCTTGAAGGTCTCTTCCAACCTAGTTTATTCTATTCTCTTGTTTTGTTGTTTTGGTTTAATTGCATTTTGTATCTGTAATGATAATATGCAGTATCAGATGCTAAAATCAAATAGATGCAAGATTGATTTTTATTTCCTATACCAAAATTAAATTTGTTGAAAACCCCATCCCCTCACCCATAAATAAACCATTTTTTTTTCTTCAAAGTTGCCTTTTAGGTGCAGATATTAATTGTTGATAACTGCACTGCAGAAGGATGAAGGCTGGAGCTTGTAGGTGTACAGGAACACAGCTGAGTAAGGGCTTTTGCAGCTGAGAGAGGTTTGGGAACTTGGGAGGAAGATGGCAGTAGCAGTTTAAAGCTTTGGTCGTGATAGGGCACATTGTAAGGAAGAGTCAAATGCTTTCATCACCCAGGATGGGGTGAATAAATACTTCTCTCCTTTTTTATGAGGACTTATATTTTATCAGAAGGTAGTGTGGGTGTTTTAGTTTAATCTTTTTGCCTTATATTTTTCTTTCCTCAAGCTTCCTCCCCTCTCTTGCTCCATTCTAGTGCCTCTTGCTTGAACCTGGATTGTTCTAACAGTTAATGAGCATTTGATGTCTTTCCTCACGATCCCCCCATATCTAATTTGCCAGAGAGTGTTTTTTCAGGTGAGTGGTACCCCTCTTAGCAGGGTTCTTGCATAGACTTGGCAGTTCACAGTGCCCATAGGCAAAGGGCAAGTGTGTCAAAAGCATGAGGAAGCTGCACCAGCTTGTCTTATAGTTAGCTTTAGAGTAGTCTAAAAACCTTGTCTAGAGATTCTCCCTGCAGCTTGGGAAGCTTAAATATACTGTAAAGTGATACATAATCAGTGTAAAACTGCATATATAGATAACATTCTATTTGTTTATGTTACCCTAAATACTGAGATGTGTGTCTAGGTACATTTGCATCAGTTTCTATAGATGAGTGTAACTCTCACAGGTATAAGGCTGTTTTTTAAAATCAGAACCAAAGGTATCAGAAGTTTCTGATAACATCTTTTTTTTACATTATTGCACCAAAAGTGAAGCAGTTTGCTTGTTTTCCAGTTATTTGGACCCCTGAGTCTTTTGCTTTGGCACCAGTTTTGATGTGTTCTGTAAACAGTGATTTAAAGATGTGTAAGTCTGTAGCAGCTTTAGAAACTACTCTCAGATTGCTCTGTTAATCTGTTACCAATTGGAAAGATGATACTGAGGGTATGTGTGTTAGTGTTATATAAAACATATGCCTGTTAAATGCAGTATGAAGATATTTTGCCCTTTCTGAAGTAATTCAGAATAAATAAAAGCACTTACAGCAGAACTCTTGAAAGTTGGGGTGGAAGAGGAAGAGAGCCAGAAAGTGCACTGTTGCAAAAGCATATGGCAATTGAACTTGGTGCGTCCCTTACCTCAGTGAGTTACTTAATTCATTTTAAAAGTCAAACAAATTTAAATACAAATTAACGTTAACATGTTGGGAACTACTTACTAACCTTATTTGTAACTGTAAAAACAGATACCCCGAGGCAGATTTGAGCAGTAGCAACTAACATTGTTATGATAGCCTCAGGAAGCAAGCGTAACAGACAGGATGTTTTGTAATAAAACTGTAAAACAATTAAAATAGCTGCACAAAGCATGCTGATTTTTAGCCTGTCCAGAGGAAAGGACTGTGAAGGGAGTGTCAGCCAGGCACTGCATCACAGCTGTTAGAAATTGCCATCTACTTTTGGAATGGGCAAAAGATGGATAACAAAGTTGACAAGTAAATACATGCTACATAAATATGCATAAATTCATTACCATCTGCCACATTGTCCAATTTGCCTGGGTTGTCTTTCCGTGTCTACCACGTAAATCAGTTTAAAGCAGTTTTCCTCAAGCAATATTTTCTGTAATGAGTGAATGAAAGATCTGCATTCTTAGGTTGTGACTGTAGTTCCGCTATACAATAGAGAAAATGCTGTATTTACCAAAAAGAGAAAAGTCTAGTCAAAAGATTTATTTGACCAAACTTTGCATTAGTCTTTGGAAGCCAGTCCAGGAAGTTAAGTTATCAGGATTTTTACTTGGCTAGGAATTTTGAGTGATTTATTTTATACAATCCCTACTGCAGACAGTATGTAAGGATTAGAAAGCTCAGCCTGTAAATGTGCTGGGTTTGTATCCCAGCATTGTGGTAATTTGAAATAATAATTTTTCATAAAGTTTCCTTCCTTGCTTGGTAAGCAAACATAGGTCATGGTGCTCCTGTTTATTCTTCGTGTCCGCACTGTGATATGTCTCAGTTGAGGTCCAAGTAGTTTTATTTTTCTGTCCTGTGTATGTATAGCACATTGCATTTAATCTCCTATCCAGATGTGGCCTCTATCTCTTTCAATTCAGCTTGTACAATTTTCCTACATCCTCTTCTGGATTTCTCCTAATAGCTACAGCTATAGAATCCCTGTACACTGCTGAATATTCATCTGGGCTTCTTTTCTTTTACACAGAGGCTGCATTACACTGTTCTGGCAATGAAAAGGGGCCCCAGTGAGAACAGGACTCAAGACCCAGCTGGCTTGCCTTATTTTTTATGACTTACCAGATAGATTGCACTAGAACAGATAAAATTTGTTTGTTTATTTTTTTAAAAGCAAGAATAAGCATTACAATTTCCTTGTTTGTTTGCTTATTTATAGACTAGAACTCTAAAAGAAAAATTGTGAATATTTTTAATGTACACTTAAGTACTTTTTTCTTTTTGCTCCCTTCCCAGTTTAGAGATTTGTATTTACTTCTGCAAGAATTTATAATCCCCTGATTAAGACCTTATCATGGCCTTACAGTATCTGAAGGGGGCTAAAAGAAAGCTGGGGAGGGACTTTTTGGGGTGCCAGGGAGCGATAGGACTAGGGGGAATGAAGCAAAACTAGAAATGGGTAGATTCAGACTGGATGTTAGGAAGAAGTTCTTCACCATAAGAGTGGTGAGACACTGGAATAGGTGGCCTAGGGAGGTTGTGCAAGCCTCATCCAGGGAGGTTTTTATTAAGGCCAGGCTGGATGTGGCTGTGAGCAACCCGATGTAGTGTGAGGTGTCCCTGACCATGTCAGGGGGGTTGTAACTGGATGATCCTTGAGGTCCCTTCCAACCCTGACAATTTCTGGTAGGATGTTGTAAAATACACACTTATGGTGGGGGGGAAAGAAAAAAAAGCAGCCAGCATGAGTTTGTATATGAAACAATCCAATGACAAATCTTCTCTCTGCAGAGTTATGCCTCTGGTAAGCAAAAGGTCAAAAATCTAAAATACCTGTCAGGGTACTTCTGTGGAACTTGGTAAATGATTTTAGTATTTTAAAACCTGTGCAGCAGGATGTCCTTCAGTGGGTTTTGGATTTCTGTTTTGTAAGAATCCCGGGTTTCTAGTGCGAGGAAGATCCCACAGATTTATTAGCATATTGTAATTCAAAGTAATTGATAGGTGGTACTGAAACAGTAGGGTTTTTGTGTGGTAAAGATTGTGGAGTGTTAGAAAAATAACTTCTAATAAAAACACAGCTTCACCCTTCAATAATCTTAAAACACTTAATTAATCCACTTGGGGAAAAGCATGCAAGAGTGGGATTCATTTTCATTACGAATTGGCTGTCTAAAATGTAGCCATTACTTTATAAGCTAGTAGTCCAGGCTTTCAGCTCAGTTGGGAAAGGGACCTGCAGAGGAGTCATGTCATCTGAAAAGCCCAGCAGAAGTGGTATAGGTTTACTCCTGGGAGGACAGGATAACTGTTTTGGCTGGGCAGAGAGGTTACACTTTTTGACCAACTCATGGTTAGTTGGTATTGAATTGGCTTTCAGTGGCCTGCATTGTGTAAAATGTGGGTAGCAGTGCATAAATCCCAGTGTGATATTTTTGTGCATGGGGAAGGGAGGGAACAGTGTGCTTATAATTAGAAAAAAAAGTATCTTGACTTTTAAAATATAAAATATTAATCTACAATATGCTGATTTTCAGCTCAGGATTTCTTTTAAAACTCAAACAAAGCTCACAGCTAACTGCACATGTTGAGTCTGTTTAGCTTCTTTACTGACTGACTGATACATGAAATAATAGAGCAGACTATAAGTTTGTGTAGTGACTGGTTTCCTTTTAGCACCTTTTGTATGTGTTTAGAGGAGAGAAGATAGTCTGGCAACTGCATATCGAGGCAGGAAACCTATTTCCAGATCTGCTTCAGGCTTCCTGTATGGCTGAGGAACTGATCCTGCTACAGGAGGCTGAAAAAAGAGGAGGGGAAAAAAAAAGAGGCTTATTTTGTGTGTAAATTTTTAATGCACTATTTTTGCTATCAGTTTCCACATTCATAAAATCTAATACTTACTTGCATAGCAGGACCTTAAGAAGTTGAATACTCTGACCAGCCTTGAGTGCTCTCCTGCAGGATGCTGTATGCTCGTAGAAAATAACTTTAACTCTGCACTATTAATCCTCAAGCAAGACTAGAGGAAATTTGTGCAGGGTACCAGCCTTTGAAATAGTCTTGCTCCCTGCCCTTGATAATGAAGTAAAGAGACAAAACCTTCCTCAGAAATGAGGCAATTCATTATTATTTTCGAACAGCGATGGCAGAAAATGGGAAGGAGACAATTGCTCTGAAAACAATTTGAATGTTGCTCCAGACAAATAAAAGACAGAGGTGGTGGCTGACCTCTCCTGACAAACAGCTGGAGTCAAAAATGGCCACAAAGTTGTTGCTTAAGGACTTAATAGAGGAGATCTTTCAAATCCAGGAAACAGTAAACAAGGTAGATGAAGCTTTTACAGAGGTTAAAATTGAGATAGCTCAAATGAAACCCAGGCAAAATGAAATTAAAGAAAAGGTGAATCAACAGCTCTGTGTGTGTGAGGATGAATTGCTTACGGTAAAAGAGACTTGTAATCAAATCAAGTTTCAGGAATGATCTTTGAAGAATCAGGAGAATAAAAGGAGGAAAATCGAATTTGAAACTGGATACCTAGAAAAGGCTTGAAGGACATCACCCAGGGGAAGGTTTTGAAAATATTGCTCTGGAGCTGATGAAAGTGAACGCTGAGAGAAGCCTCTTAAATGGAAAGGTTGCACCTGAGCTTCCTTTCTGGTGCTCAGGAGGCATCAGCCCCTTGTACTGAAAATGTTGCACTTGCCTTATGTAGCTGATAATAGCGGTAAAGTTTCCTTCTGTAAAGCTTTCAGATCACTCTCGCTAGACCTTAGCTGGACACAGGCTGTCTGCCACTGATGGTTTTACAGCCTCTCTGAATGTGAGGCTTGATTTATGGTGCCCTAGTGAAAGGAGGGTAGGTTATTGCATGACAATACAGTGATAAGGGGATGCACCCGCTGGACCATTCTTGGGCTCAGGAAGGTTCCTTTTCCTTTTGCTAATGGATGCAGAGCCATTCTGTTCTGCAAAACTGTGCTTGCTTCTGAAATGTTCTTGCCTGCGTAGTGATTACCAGAGTAGGCTAAATTATGCTCTACCTCAAGAAGTACTGGAAAAACATACAGAGGAAGGTACTCCTCAGGTAGTTTCCTGTTTTGGTACTGATTCTGCCAGTGTGGTGAAATATGGAATAGGCAAGGAAGAATGAGGGTCT
The DNA here is from genome assembly GCA_015227895.2 of Colaptes auratus. Lineage (NCBI taxonomy): Eukaryota > Metazoa > Chordata > Aves > Piciformes > Picidae > Colaptes > Colaptes auratus. Next base: position 35,686,097 of record CM037637.1, read on the forward strand.
ATGGTGCCTGACTCTTCACTGGTGGAACAAAATCAGTAAAAAAATTAAGGATGCTTGAGTAGGTTCAGCTCGAATTGGAGTCAGGCAGCTAAGAGTAACACGAGTTGGCTCTGGAGTTGAGCCTTCAGTGCTTAGTTTGTAACTAAATAAGACAAATTAAAAAACAACAAAACAGCAAGAAATGAAAGGAACACTTCTTAGCAATTGTGCAGAAGAGAAACCTGTTTGAAACACCTAGGGAAGAAAACAATGAGAATAAAAAGGTAGTCTTAAGGTGAAATTAACTTAGCATCAGTGTTGTTGCTTGTCTTGAATGCCCCCTTGTTAAAGATGCATAGTAAGAAATTAGTTCAGGTTTATGCTAGTGCTTTGTTTGTCCTTGGGGACTTCTGAATGTGTTCATTATTCCTTTTATGATTTATTGACATGCTGATACTATCTTCTTTTTGTTTTTTCCCTGGTATTTGTGGCAGTAATATTTTTCTTTGTATTCTGACAGTTTCAGCCAAAGCAGGTGAATTGATTTAGAAAAAAAGTAGTCTTTCTGACCTTTTTTTGTTATGGTAGTTAGAATGTTTTGTTAATTTCTTTTTCATCTTTGCTCTGCATACTGTAGTCTGTGTTACTAAAATGTACAACCATCTACCTTCTAGAAGGTTTTGGTCTCTTTTCAGCCCAGTGATAGCAAGAAAATTACAGACAAACCAGAGATTGGGGTTGACTACAGATTTCAGGTCCTGAGGTAAATCAAGCATTCGAGGTTTTTTATTCTGATTTAGTTAATTTGAAGGTTGGGTTCTTGGCTCTAGGGCTCTGACCATTGAGAAGAGAAAGTCCTCAAGTGGTAAATAGTGCTGCACAATAGTCTGTGGAGACAAAGGATTAAGCTGTGAGAAGCAGACTCTGAGGAGCTGATATTTCCCATTTCCTGTTTTCTGCAATCGCTGTTCTATCTTCCTACAAACTAGTAAAAGCAATGAGACCAGTTAGAACCATTGTTAAACATGATCCTAATGAGATCAACTGATGGGAGATGCATTGTTTGCAGATGTGCCAATCTAAGTACCTGAGTGAGATTTTGCCTCTCATTTACAACCCCCAGTCAGTCAGTTGGTTAAAAAAAAAGTTGTAAATCCTTTCTCTTGGATTCTGAATTGCATTATTTAGTGGAATGATGTATTGTGTAGCAGTAGTCCCAGTGAGGTTGAGTGAGACATCAGAACTTTCCTTTTGGCAGCATCTTATGAGAGTACCACTGAACATGAGATGTAGTGAATTCAAACTGTGAAGAAAATAGTCTACAAACTTTTGTGTAGATTGATTTGTTACTTACAGGGAAGAGATACAAAACGTGCTGTGGGTTTGGGAAAGGCACTAATATGCTGTGCATACAAACCCCACAACTTCACAAAAGTCACTCTTCTGAAAAGATCACAGGAAAGGTCAGTGCATTTCTAGGTCTGTGTAGGATGGTTTTCTAATAGTGAACGTTTCTGTTTGTGTCTTTCTCTCTGATCTTACTTGCAGGGGATGCAGTCTCTGGAGTGCCTTGGAAATCGGCTTCAATTCAAATGTTTTTCTTTGCAGTTAATTGGTTTCCAGGTCAATGTTCCATCTTACACCAGAAATAGATTTGGGTGCATCTCTCTTCATTTACAGGTTTCTGAATAGGTACCCTAGGCAAAGTACTGCAAGAAACTTCCATTGTTCAGACACTCTTGAAAATAAAATAGAATAGAATTTGGGAATAAAAATAGAATTTGGGAAGGTTTTTGGTAGCAGTCTTACCCTAAATGCACTTTTGAGGTGAAATCTCCAGCTTTCGTTCTGTGACACAGTTGTCCTCATAAGGTAGGCACACCACGATGGAGAGCTCTCTTCTGCATGCATCACCTCTGGTGTGAGGCAAACCCTGGATGGCATGCATTGAGTGCCTTGACAGCAGCAACTCAAATGCCAGGAATCACTGACAGCCTCTTCAGTTCTCTGTGCAAAATGCAGGAGTCTGACAGCCACTTAAGAAGAGCGAGCAATTGCTTACTTATTGTAACTGAGTTAATTTCCATCTGGTATATGAGCAGACATTCTCTAGGTTGGTGAATAAGCAGAGAGGCAGTTGAAGCTGCCATGTCCCATTTGTCCCAGCTGCCATGGTCAGGAAGGCAGATGCTCTTCTTCCAAAGCAATTAACTAATTTTCACCCATGTTTACCAGCCAGTGTGCCTGTATTGAGAGCACATCTCAAAGGAAGCTGGTATGGCACTGTTTTATTTGTACAACTCATTTGTTTACTCCAGTCATGAGGGGCAGGTAATACTTTCTAAATTGTATTTAACATAGCGTTCATGTGCAATGGGTGCATCATCTTCACAGGATTACAGGATGTTTGGGCTTGGGAGGAACCTCTGGAGATCATCAAGTCCAACCCCCCCTGCCAGAGCAGGACCCTAGAATCCAGTGCAGGTCACACAGGAATGTATCCAGATGGCTCTTGAAAGTCTCTGGACAAGACTCTACAACCTCCCTGGGCAGCCTGTGCCAGTGCTCTGTGACCCTCACAGTGAAGAAGTTCCTCCTCATGTTGAGGTGCAACCTCCTGTGCTGTAGTTTCTATCCATTGCCGCTTGTCCTATCCCAGGGTGCAGCTGAGCAGAGCCTGTCCCCTCCCTCCTGACACCCAGCCCTCAGATATTTATAGACATTTATTAAATCCCCTCTCAGTCTTCTCTTCTCCACACTTAACAGCCCCAGTGAATCCTTTATTTTTCCTCTTCCCCTTCAGAGTGTTGCAGAATTCCAGCTTGGTAAGCAGACTGATTTGTTTGTTAGGTTTTGTCATTATGAGCTTCCAAGGCAGATGCAGTGCCTGTTTGTGCTGGGGGTTGGTCCTGCAGTATGTCTTATGCTAAAAGATATGCAGAATCCAACGGCATGAGATTTTACACATCCAAGTGCTGGGTTCTGCACATTGGCCACAACAACCCCATGACAGGCTGGGGTCAGAGTGGTTGGAGAGCGGCCAGGCAGAGAGGGACCTGGGGGTGCTGGTTGATTGTAGGCTGAACATGAGCCTGCAGTGTGCCCAGGAAGCCAAGAAGGCCAATGGCATCCTGGCCTGCATCAGGAACAGTGTGGCCAGCAGGAGCAGGGAGGTCATTCTGCCCCTGTTCACTGCACTGGTTAGGGCACACCTTGAGTCCTGTGTCCAGTTCTGGGCCCCTCAGTTTAGGAAAGATGTTGTCTTACTGGAGCGTGTCCAGAGAAGGGCAACGAAGTTGGTGAGGGGCTTGGAAGACAAGCCCTATGAGGAGAGGCTGAGGGAGCTGGGGTTGCTTAGCCTGGAGAAGAGGAGACTGAGGGGTGACCTTATTGCTCTCTACAACTCCCTGAAGGGAGGTTGTAGCCAGGCAGAGGTTGGTGTCTTCTCCCAGGCAGCCAGTACCAGAACAAGAGGACACAGTCTCAGGCTGCGCCAGGGCAGGTTTAGACTGGATCTTAGGAAGAAGTTCTATACCGAGAGAGTGATTGCCCACTGGAATCAGCTGCCTGTGGAAGTGGTGGAGTCACCTTCATTGGAGGTGTTCAAGAAGAGGCTTGATGGGGTGCTTGGTGCCAGGGTTTAGTTTTTTAGTTGTTTAGGTGGGTTGGATTGTACTGTATTGTACTGTATTGTACTGTTTTGTATTTAGGTGGGTTGGATTGGTTGATGGGTTGGACTGATGATCTTGAAGGTCTCTTCCAACCTGGTGTATTGTATTATTATTATTGTATTATTAAGCACTTTAAAAATTGGACATTGAGGAAGGCTAGGTAAAAGCACACTGCTACCAGGAAAGGATTGGTGCTATTTTTTAAATTATTATTATTTGAAGTAGGTGGTGTGGTTTTGTTCAGGTGCAGACGAAATGTGCATTTTATTCAAGATGGTGGATTTAAAATATGAAGCAATGCTTTTAATTCTTTTATGATATTGTATGGCAACCAACTGAATAGTAGAGACCTGTCAAAGCAGAGAGGAATGTGTTTATCTGTTGTGTTTTTTTTCAAGCAGACATTATTTGTATTTAATTTCCAAAGTGGCACTGTAATTTTTTTGGGGTTTTATCGGTCCTGCTTTCCAGCATGCCACCATCACTAGATACTTCACAGCTACAACAGCTGGCTTAATTAGATAGATATGTTACAGCACCGGAGCCAGTGCCTGCTGCCACTGTGCACAGGCAGCCAAGAGCTACAGCAAACAGTCTTTCAGAAGCATTAGCAACGCAATACCAATTGTAGTAAAATACCAAGCCAGCTTCTATGTGCTGTCAACTGAAAGTTATGCCTCATAGCCCCTACTTCATCTCAGAAATGCTGATGAATGATTCTGTGTGCTTAAGGTCTGCTTTGCTTCTCCAGAGTGGCTGCACTTCAATGACTGGCAAAATACTTTTTTCCCACCTGTTTGGGTTTTTTTGGTTGTTTGGTTTGGGTTTTGTTTTTTTTTTTCACAAGGTTCGAGTTAGTTATAATCCCTGAGGACAAAATGTTCTCAGTATGACTTCAGCTCATTGCAGACCCAGCAATGTAGATGTGCTGTAAGTGAGGAAATGAGGTCATCTCAATGTGTATGATGGAAATTGTTAAAAGATTGCAGATTTTTTTCCATAGAAGGATCACTCAAAACTAACTCTACAAAATAAGCTTCAGAAGTACTGAGTAGGATTTGGAGGGTATCTGGCCTAAGGGTGCTATGCTGCCTTAGGTAGTCAACTTGGCAAATGTGTACCCTCAGTTTACAAGCAAATGCCAGAACCAGTTAAAATACATGTCCAGAGCAAGCTTTTGAGAATCTTGGGAAACTCAGTGGGATACAGCAGCAAAGGAATCTGGATCAGATTGACTGACCCACCAACCTCAGAGTGTGAGCAGGCTGGGCTGCAGGCTTGGTCTCTGTCAACTCTGGTCATCCCCTCACAGCACCTGTGAAATGGTTGATGGCAAGGAACGAGTAGCTGAAAGTGATGACATTTTGGGATGGTTTTCATACTCTATGTGATAGGAAGCAGAGCCTGGTAAGTAAGCATTCTTTCATCAGGCTTTTGAGTGCAATGTACTGGTTTTGTGCAAGGCCACTATATTCAACGTAATTTTAATGAAAGCTCTCTGCTGGCTCACTGTCTTGTTTCATTTATGTATCGCCCCTTTGGCGTTGTGTAATCTATCAAGTTAGTTTGTTCTGCTGTTCAGCATTCTGTTGCCTGCTTCCATCTTCCTTTTTTATTTTTGCCTGTAGTTGTACTTGAAATTGTAAGCTCTGAAAAGGTGATAGTTCCTCCAAGCAACTTTTACAAAACTACTGAAAATTATAACTAATGAGATGTACCTAAAAATGAGGAGAAAGAAGAGCAGACAGAATCATTCGTGCAGGGGCATGAATGTCTGAAGACCATGAGCTTCTTCTTAGGTCTTACAGACACACACAAAATTTATGTCATTTAATCTAATGAAATTTTTTAATTTACCAATCAGAATCACCTTTTCCAAGGAACTTCAGGGCTCCTACCTTCACAGCTATTTTAATGAGAGAAGCCCTTGAGTTTTTCAACAAGAAGTAGTTTGTGATCGTGTGAGATTCAATAGGATGAAAGGAGAGGCAGATGGTTCATATCTTTGAGTGACTTCGATTTCTGGACTTGTGCAGTGTTTGAAATTAAAATACTCTAACATAGCTTTTGCTTCTGTTGGAGGTGCTGTAAGTTTCACTAGACTTCAAGTTTATCAAGGTTCAGATCTGTAGCAAATTTGATAGCATTGTCCTACACATTACACTGAGTTGTTTCATTGGAGATTTGATGCAGCCTGAGATTATTCAGTGTGACAACACTTGACCTAAGCTAATTCAGTTCAGTGCACTGAGAAGTAAAATGGTAGAATTTTTTTTTCCTAGGATGGGTACCCATCTGTTGTCACACTATTTACTGCAGACTGTGATGGGAGTATAAGAATATAGGATTTGCCATGCCAGATCAAACCAGTGGTCCATCTAAGTCACTTTCCTTTCTCTTGAGACAGGGTGTTTCAGATAAAAGTATAGAGAACCCCACAGTAAACTTTGAAATGTCTCGCACATTGTGGTATTTTCTTTTAATTCCCCTCTATTAGACTTTGGCCTGTGCTGTGCAGTGAAAGGAGTTACATACCTTGTGTTTCCCAAATCTTCTGTGACACATCACTTCATTTGCATGTTATCTAGCTAAACCTTATCTGAAGCCTGCTGCGCTTTTGATGTCAGTGTGGGGTGGCAGCAGTGCGTTCCACACATGAATTTTAAGTTATAGGTGGGAATGGCTAGTATAGCTTGTCTGGTTTCTCAAACCTCAAACATGCCTTCTATTAGATATCTCATCTTCAAACTAAAAGGATTCCCATCAATATTGGCAGTCCCTGGCCTGCAGGCCTCTTGCAGTGCCTCTAATCATTCTAATGATTCTTCATATCTGTACCTTTCACTTGTCACAAGAATAGAGCACAGTATTTCATATAAAGTAATTTCATATAGTAGCAATACTTTTTTCTATAACATTTTAATGTTGGTATGAAGAATTAAGGGGGAAGCAAGATACTTGCAATCAGAATTATCTTTTAAATGTTTTATTTCAGATATGTGAAAACGGTGCAAGAATCATTACAGCAGCGGGAGATTTGTCTTAAAATGCATGTTGAGCCCAGCCAGCAGTAGTGACAGCCTCTTTCATGTTAATGGCTCTTTTTTGCCTTTGAAGTTAATATTACTGTAGTTTAGTTTGTGCACTTCTTCAAGTAAAGCTTTATGTCTTCTTGTTATTAACCAATCCATTTAAGTTCATATGGGATGTAAAATTATACTTTCTGTAGTCCTAACCTGATTTGTTTCTTCATTTACCTCATCTTCTTCATTTACCTCAGCTTCTTCGTTTACCTCAGCTTCTTCATTTACCTCATCCAAGGATGAGGTATTTTTAGAGAGAAAAATCCCTACTTTTTTCTTTTTATCCATCCAAGTGTTTTCCATCCAAATGTTTTCAAAGAACAAAGCTCTCTACATTTCTTCTTTTATTCCTCTTGCATTCTTTTTCCCCCTCGTATTATATGTGTCTTGAACTTGTATTTTTAAAAATTAATCAAGAACTGGTGGTCTTGAAAGCAGCCAGCACAGTCTAGCATGGCTAGCATTCACTTGCATGCATGCTGAAATGCATGCATGAGCACCTGGAGATCATAAGAATGGCCTCTGAAACGCAGGCATGAGCATCTGGAGATCACACGAATACCCCTTGGAGGCAGCTGTACCTGGGTGGGAGCCCTTAAACTCCTTGCATACACTCAGCATTGGCCACAGCACAAGAACTAAAGCAATTAGCTGAGGTATAGTAGCACCGTGTGGACTTCAAGGGAAAATGCAATGCTTTTGTCTATTGGGAATAAGTGTAATGTAGTGTTTGACCTCTAAATATGACAACAGCTGTGATGGGTTCTTTTCCTACAAAACTGGCAGCCTTCACCGTCCCCTTCTGTAGGCTCTAAAATAAATAATGGAAACTACCATAAACACAAGATTTGATATTGATTTTCTGGAGTTTAAGATAATCTGAGGTCTTCAGAGATCAGTATCCTTTCCTGTGGCATACACATATGTATGCTGCTGCTATAAAAATAAATAACTGAAGCTCTTTAAGGTCTTGTTTGTGCAAAAGATGAAACATTTATTGGCCACTATATTTTGAACATTGTATTTCTGAAGCTGAATTTGATGCTTTGTGTCCCATAAAATAAAAATTATGAGATTGAAGGCCATAATCAAAAGAAAGGACTCAATATGTCACTCCATTGCCAGAATACATGTAACTGGTGGAACTGAGCTGTACTTCAATATGCTTTTCTACATTTTTAATGATAGCTAATGAATCAGAAGCTGAGAGGCCTTGGAGATGAGTTATTTATCAGGTTATTTTTTTTCCCTGTGGTGTTCTGTGCTACTTCTGCCTCATACCTCTGGTTGCAGACTGTTCCTGTGATGTGGCTTGCTGTTTGGTCTGTTCCCTGTCCAGCACTTTGCATCTCTTTAGTGAATGCCAGGGTAGGGTTCAGTGATGCTGATTTCTAACTTTTCACATCAGCACATGTTAGGAAGACTTGCAGGAGCAAAGCCACGCTGATTTTCATTCTGTTATGATGACCTGGGTGCTGTCTGGGGTGCGGGTCTGCGGTGCGGGTCTGCGTGGCCAGATGTGCCCTGCCAAGTGCTGCTGTGATGCATGCTGCTAGGAGCTATCCGGGACACCCCCCATACACCATCCCCAAACTCCTGCTTAATGCAGTAAAAAGGCAGAGTAAATTGTAACCTGCACCCTGGGACGTGACAGAGCCACTGCAAGTCATCAAGGAAGCCTTGATGAATCAGGAGCAGTCTCCTAAATATCAAGAGGGCTATATGGCCCTGCAGAATATTGTGGGTTTCTGCAGTGTGACCACATTGCAGCATCAATTTGAAAAGGGAGGGGAAGAAAACTCAAGCTACAGAAATAAAAATGATTCACAGGGAAGTGGCTCAGCAGCTTACAGTTAGCTTTGCCTCTTCAAGTGTGTGATCAATGCCAACTGGCATGTCAGCTCAGCGCTGAGGAGCGTTCAGTTCTCTGCCTGCCCCAAGCATGGTGGTCTCCATTACTCAATGGGCATTGCTGCTGGCACCTCAGAAGCAGCATTTTGGCAGGAAAGAAATTGTGTGAGGCAAAGTCACTGATGTAAATTGAAAGTAATCTCTCAGCCACTCAAATGGAATCCACTGCAATATGGGTTAGGTAACCCAGATTACCCCTGCCTGTGGCTCTCCCAGGTGGTGCAGCAGGAAGAGATCACAGGACACTACTTAGAAGGGTATGCATTTACTAAACATGGGAGGGAATTCCCCAGTGCTGGATTTAAATGGCCAAATAGAAGAGAAGAGGTGATGATGGTGTCTTTTAAAAACTGGCTGTTTTATTGAGCTGATGCATTGCTGGGTTGTTACCCAGCATTTTATTGGAGATGGTGTCTGATAAAATGATAAGAAATAAATCAATAGCATTGGTGAGTTATTAGTGGAGCCCATTTAAGTAGCAAGGTTTGATGGCTCCTGTTTTCTTACACTTACACATTTGAGTTTACAGAATTACAGAATCAGCCAGGTTGGAAAAGACCTTCAGGATCATCAAGTCCAACCTATCACCCAACACCATCTTATCAACTAAACCATGGCACCAAGTGCCTCATCCAGTCTTATTTTAAACGCTTCCAGGGACAGTGACTCCACCACCTCCCTGGTCAGCCCATTCCAATGGCCAATCTCTCTTTCTCTGAAGAATTTATTCGTAACACCCAGCCTAAACCTCCCCTGCTGCAGCTTGAGGCTGTGTCCTCTTGTTCTGTCACTGGTTGCCCGGGAGAAGAAACCAACCCCCACCTGGCTACAACCTCCTTTCAGGTAGTTGTAGAGAGCAATAAGGTCTCCCCTTAGCCTCCTCTTCTCCAGGCTAAACCCCCAGCTCCCTCATAGGGCTGTGCTCCAGACCCCTCCCCAGCTTTGTGCTCCAGATGTCTCACCAGCTTTGTTGCCCTTCTCTGGACATGTTAGAGCAAGTCAACCTCCTTCTTAAACTGCGGGGCCCAGAACTGGGCACTGCACTCAAGGTGTGGTCTAGAATTTCTTCCTGTCTCTGGAGAATTGGATTCCTTCTAGGTGGACAGCAGATTTTGGGAAAGACCTCCTAACCTGCTCAACATATGGCTCTGTGTCACGCCCAGGCAGATGTCAAAATACAGCATCCTTTTTTGTCTTTCTCTTGCATAAGTCTTATTTCCTGCCCTTGTCAAAATCATACATTCAGCACTTTTGCTTCTTTTCATCAAAGTTCAGAATCATAGAATCACAGAATGTTCTGGGCCAGAAGGGATCTCCAAAGCTCATCCAGTCCAACCTCCCCTGCAGTCAGCAGGAACATCCTCAACTAGATCAAGGCTGCCCAGGGCCTTGTCAAGCCTCACCTTGAATATCTCCAGGGAAGGTGCCTCAACCACCTCCCTGGGCACCCTGTTCCAGTGTTCCACCACTGGACATTGACCATAGTCAAGAACTTGTTCCTAACATCCAATCTAAATCTGTTCTTCTCTAGCTTGAAGCCATTGTCCCTGGTCCTGTCACTGCAGGCCTTTGCAAACAGTCTGTGGTGGGTTAACGCCCTTTTCTGAGAACAAAAGAACAAAGCAGGGTGGAGGGCTTGCAGGTACTTTTCACTCCCTGCAGGGCATTTTTCTCCTGGGAAGCTGAGTCTGTTCCACTCCCCCCTCCCTGCCCAGCTAGGGTATAAAAAGCAGGACATCTTAGCTGTTGGCCCCTGCTTTTCTGGCTTCTGCCTCTGCTGGACGAGAGCTACTGCAGCTGCCCTCCTGCTCCTCTGCCACGTGGTCGGACCTGCTGCCTCCACACTTCCTCAGAGAAAGGCTGGTTTTGTATTATTCTCTTGTTTTGTCCCCCTCCCATCCATCCTTGTTCCTTGCCCTTGTGAACCCTTTTCCGTAGTGTAGTGTTTATATATGTATATATATATATACTATATAATATATATATATATATATATCTATATATATATTGCTTAAAGACAACTCTTTCCTCTCTACTTCAAGCTGACTCCAAATTATTGTTTGGTGGATTTGCTCCTTCCTTTTCTCCCCTCTCTGTTGGGAGGGGAGGAGGGGAGGAGTGGGGGAGAGATTTCAGCCTTGCCCCACCTGAGCTCTTAACTTCCAGTTAAGGCCCAAACCACACACAGTCTCTCCCATCCTTCCTGCAGCTTCCTTCAGGTACTGGAAGGCTGCTATGAGGTCTCCCCAGAGCCTCTCTTCTCCACACTGAACACCCCCAGCAGAGCAGAACTGCTCCAAGCCCCGCTAAGCCTCTTGACCTCCTCTGGACCCTCTCCATCAGGTCCATATCCTTCCTGTATTGAGGGCTCCAGACCTGGACACAGTACTCCAGGTGAGGTCTCCCCAGAGCAGAGCAAAGTGGCAGAATCACCTCTCTGGATCTGCTGGCAATGCAGCTTTGGATGCAGCCCAGGCTGTGATTTGCCTTCTGTGCTGCAAGCTCACCCGCCTGCTCATGTCCAGCTTCTCATCCATCAGCACCCCCAAGTCCTTTCCTCAGGGCTGCTTTCTATCACCTCCTCCCACAGTCTGTACTGACAGTGAGGATTGTTCCAGCCAGGTGCAGAATGATGGAGGCCTCCCAGTCTCACTATGCATATGCTGAGTAGGAGGCCAGAACTTCAGAGGTGAGTGTGTGAGCACTTAGCGTGCTTCAGCAGCGAGATGCAAGGCATGCTGGCCTGTGGTTGCAGTGGGCATGAACAATTTTTTTTTGTACTTTTATCACAGAATGCTGCTGAAATTCCTGGAAGAATAAGGGGGTATGATGCAAGATTAGTTGAGGCAGATTTTAAAAAAGATTAATTTGGGATGGCAAGGTTGAACTCATTCTTCACCAACACAGGTAGAAAACACCTGAAATGTTGGTTCCTTGAGATGGGGGGAATTTGTCATAAGGATGCTTTCTAACCCCCTTGTTTTCAGGTGATTTTTTTTTTCTTCAAACTCTCCAGAAGTAGTGAAGTCACAGTAGGGATCTTGGAATCCTATTTTTCAGGATGTGTTAGAGTACATATCCTCAGGTGTGTGGAAGGCCTTGGGGAACATTCTTGTTTGTCTGATATGAGACAGAACAGAGAAGTAGTTGTTGCCCAAAGGAGTTATACTAAAGAAGTCACTTGTATGCAAAATGGTGCAACTGCATTTAGTCCATGTTGGTTTCTTCTGGTTATTTCAAGTTTTAGAGACTCCTGTGTATGTGGGGATAAAACTGGTCCCAACATTATTTTTTTGGATGGGAATTGCACCTGTTAATGTGTAACTTGTGTCACTGTATTGCCAGACAGTTGCACTTGAGGCTGCAGGGCTGCATGTTACATTCCTTCCAGCCATTATATTTGAAAATTTTGACAAAATTACTTACATTGTACAACCCCTATCAATACAACTCCAGCTGCCTGAAGCAAGCAGTTTACAGTCACGGAGTTGCAAGGTCCAATGTAGTA
>CM037637.1:35698748-35755394 GCA_015227895.2 Colaptes auratus
TTTGGCTTTGTTGTATGGATGTGCCACCTCAGTTCAGGTGCCCAGGAGCGTGTAGCTGAGGCTCTGATCCCCACACCAGACCTTTTCTGTCTCACTTACCCTTCCTGTTAATGTTTTCAATTACCATGTAGAGACAAATGTGGTCGCACAGGATTTCTTTTTCCTTTTTTTTTTTCTTTAATTGCTGCTGAAGTGGGGAGGCTGCTGAGGCTGACAGTGGCTCGTTATTGATGGAGAGCTTAAAACTGACCTTTGCCCTTCTATTATGTGATCTCTAAACCCATGTTTGAAGCACCATCCTTGGCCTGACCCCAGGTGTCAGAAGTAGCACACTGTTGCCTGGGTACAAGGGCCCTCAGCGGGCTTTGGGAGCTGGCAGTGGTCACTCCTATAGTGCTGCCTCCCACGGTGAAGGGGAGTGCAGAGAGCTGGGCCAAACTCTCCAGGAGTAATGGATTCTTTCAAGTAGGATGCTGGAACATGTGCTTTGTGAGGTGAAGCCTGCTGTTAAACTGAATTTGATTTATTGCAGAGTACTGGAGGGAGTAGGTAGAACTTTCTTCTGCCATAACTGCTTAGCTTAGCCCAGCAGCTCTTACACTTCCACTCACATCTTCTATGAAATTTATGAGCTGCAAAGACTGTCACTGTGCTTGACAATCTTCAGGATCCCCTTCAAACGTGCACCCAGCCTACATACCAGAGTGTGATGCAGGGAAGCTCTCCATACTGGCATAAACCTCAACTGCAGTGAGCTCTAATGAAGCAAAATTATGTTTATAAAGCACAGAATTATTGTCCCAGATTGCTTCAGTGCACTGAAGCAATGTTCAGATTTGGAAATCTGCTTACAATTAACCTCTCTGGATAGGGAAGGAGGAAAGAGGGAGGTAAAAGGGAGTGTATTGCAGTGGAGAGAATCCAGGGGATTTGCTCCATCTTTATTTGTTGTTTTGTTTTAAACTTTCACAGAAATGTCTGTTACTCTTTGTTACAGAATTCCAAGTCTGAGAATACTGAAACCTTCATACTTCTTGAACATATGATCATATTCTGCTACCGAACAATTGAGTTGCTTTTGAAATTCTGCTTTAAATTGGAAACCAGGAACAGCAACTTGAACAACTGTCATGTTTGGGTTTTGCTTTATATTTCTGTTTTGTTTTGTTTCAGACTCCTTAGTAAAGTGCAGTTCCATTCAATGAGTGGCTGAATGGAGGTGTAGTTGTGTTTAAGAAGTTCAGGCTGGAGCACCTATGAAGACATACTGAGAGAGTTGAGCTATTCAGTCGAGAAGAGAAGGCTCTCAGGAGACTTTATTGTGGGATTCCAGGATCTGAAGGAGGCTACAAGAAGCTGGGGAGGACTTTTTAGGGTGCCAGGAAGTGATAGGACTGGGGGAATGGAGCAAACTAGAATGGGTAGATTCAGATTGGATGTTAGGAAGAAATGCTTCTCCATGAGGGTGGTGAGACACTGGAACAGGTTGCCCAGGGAGTGGTGCAAGCCTCGTCCCTGGAGGTTTTTAAGGCCAGGCTGGATGTGGCTCTGGGCAACGTAATGTAGTGTGAGGTGTCCCTGCCCCTGGCAGGGGCGTTGGAACTGGATGATCCTTGAGGTCCTTTCCCACCCTAACAATTCTGTGATTTTATGATTCATGCGGATTCCACCAATGTAATTTTGGAGTGACTTAATTAAATGCATGAAATCTTAGTTTAGAAACTATTACTATGAAATGAAACTGGTGTTTTAATGCTTTTTAACAAGCAGAACAGCAGTGGATATGAGCTGTTTCTGATTTGTTTTTTGGGGTAGGTTTTTAGTGACGAATACTGCAGAGTAGCTGGGGGCTTTTTTCAAAGGTTCCAGTGTAGTTGCCTTGCCCACTGACTTGCCTTGGTTTCTTAAGAGGCACAGCTGTATATCAGAGTGGAAATCCCAACACCATGAATTCTCTTCTGAGACTAACTCCTTTCTCAACACAAATTGATTAGACTAACTTTCCTGTCTTGAGAGGTGAAAATTATGAGCCTTGTTACTGGCACTAAGAGACTTTGTGTTGTTAAGTGCTTTGAAGATGAAACATGTAAGCTGAGAAAATACCAGGGAAATTAAGAATCGGAGTGCACAGATAGTGGGGAAACAGTGCCTAGCCCATACAGATCACAGCTTTTTATTTTGTTCATTAAGGTTGGTTTAGATTTGGTGCCTTTTTTTTCCCCCCAGTTGTTGATCCCATAGGAATGCCAGTTTTGTGGTTTTTTTTTCAGGCTGGGAAATTGGGGGCTTCTAGAAGTTAATGCCAGGTTTCAGTGATGGGGATATTTTTTAAATGAGAGCAAAACCAAGGTGAAGAATCCTCCTGTGCTCTAGTGTCAGTCTGTCCTCTGCCAGAGATACTGTATACTTTGTTATGCCTAGTGGTTAAAATTATTATATATACTCAAAATGCTCTTGTAGAGAATTATGTTCTACTTGTTGCAGATTGTTTCTCATGGCTAAACAAACATCCCTTGCTTTTCACATCAGTTCAGTGTCTTCAAAGAATCATATCTGCCTTTGTTTTCACACTTTCGGGCTCTGCCTCCTTGTGCTCTAGCCTTTCCCTGACTTTGCGTAGCTTTCCTTTGCCAGCTTTAACATTTAAAGGAGCAATATAGATTGATTGTTATTATTCATAATTTACTCTATGTTCTGTGAAGTTATAAATAGCAGTAATTGCATCAACTCACCTAATGAGCTTTCCCTCCAGTGCCATGTACAGCAGATTAATACCCATGATTCATTTGCAGCTCGTTGTGTTTCACAAAAGTATTTCAGACAGCAATTAATAAACTACTAAGAAAATAACGTAGGTTTTTTGTTTGGTTTGGTTGGTGTGTTTTTTAGCATGTTAGCTCTCCAGCTGAACAATTTATTGGCACCTTTCATGATGTGGCTAAGTAAATTCTCTCCTAATTCCTCAAGCAGAATGTGATTAGTGAACCCTTCTCAAGACTGTTGGGTAATTAGTCTGATCTTTATGTGCTAAAGTGTTACAGAGAAGTATGCAGAGCATCCTAAGGTCTCTTTTTCTTCTGTTCATTGCCTTTCAGGCATTATGCAAATATCTGTGACTGTAAACCATAACACACTAGAGCTGCAAATTATTTTTTTCCCTTTCTGGCATAGAAACCCCTTAATTGTGTAAGCTAAGAATTGGAGAGCCTGGCCAGTAAACAACCCCAGCACTGTCTCTGTGCTGCTTGTCAGCTCCAGTGTCCTGTACCTCCCACGTGGTGGGACGGAGCGCAGTGCAGGGACCCAGAGAGGTCAGGGGCGCTGCTGCCCCATGGGAAGATAAACTAGAGGTCGAATGCCACTGGGAAGGCAGTGCTGGGAGAAAGGAACAGAAGGAGAGGGGAGAGCAGGGCAGTCCTGCGCTTGGCAATATTAAGAGGGAATGAGGTGATGGAACCTGAGGAGAAGAGTGGCAATGAAATGCCAGGGCTGCACCCGTCTCCATGGGGGTAGTATCTGTGGGAAGGGAGAGACATGGTTGAACACGGCAAATCTTGCCAGGCTGCCTAGAATTACTCTTTCCATACTTTTAAAAGAATTTAACTCCTTTATCAAGTTTTTAATGTTTTGTATTATTTCTTACTTCAAGAAACCAAACACCTCTCTACCTTAATCCAAAGAAGCACTCAGCCTTGCCTTGTCTTTAGCAGTAGTAAAATATGTATTTTTTTTAAACCTTTTCCCTCATTTTGGTCTCTTGAGGGCTGAGTAAGCATGATGGGACTTCATTCAATAAGCTCATACTGAGACTGATTACATGTCCTCAGCTGGAAGTTACATTAAGACTCACTCACTAAGGTATAGCTACCACGGTGAACTTTACATTGCTCTCTGCTGTCTCTATGACAACACAGAGCCTGGCAGAAGTTAGTAGGGCTCGTGTGCTCTCTTCAGCCTTTGTCTGCATCCATCAATCCTAGTCCTCAGCGACTGTAAATGTGTGCCTTTCTTAAAATTGTGCTTAACACGGTGTTTTATTAAAGCTGTGAAGTTCTTACCCTAATAATTTGTGCTGGAGTATCTGACCATGCTCAGAAAGAGATGTGCTTTAACAAATGAAAAAGTGTCAGATACTAGTGGCCTTTCTGAATGCCTGTTGATATTGTCCTGTGGGAGACATTCAGCTGAGTGGCACAGAGTGCTTGTACAAGTAACTTTTCTTTTGTTAGAGTTGAAACGTGGAGATAACTAGAGGCAGTGAAAAGTGTAACACACATGCAGTCAAATTTCTACTTAACACCTGCAGCACACTCCAGAGAGTGTGTGGAGTTCAGTGGCCACAGGCCATTTGGCTCTTCTCTGAGAATAGTTAGTGGCACCAACACAGAACCTCCCATTTCTCATTCCACACCTTTGGGATTGTAGAGATCATCACATGCTTTCTTCAGTCACATTCCCAGTAATGGTGTTTGGGGCAGATATCTCTTCCAAAGCAGCTTCCTAACGTGGATCTTGTTGTTTCCCTGGCCTTTGTCTGTTATTTCTTGTCCACACTTTGGTTTGGGGGGTGTCTGTGAGGGATTTATACCATTACTCCAGGTCATACCTATAAAGACACTTACACTGTGCATTCATGTTACCATCACAGGTAGCCCTTGCCTCTTGCTGAGTTAAGTATCCAAACTGTTTTCAGTGCAGGCAAAAATCTGGCCTATCCTTTTGGAGTTGTGTTGTGCTGGGCAATGCTGTTGTAAAAGCAGATGGGAATTCAGACGTAAACTGCCCCTGCCTGGTCCATGTGCTCTGAAGCACGGGGCTGAGGCCATGCTTGCTTGGTCATGCAGATATAACTGCTGAGACCCCAATCCCATGACCTCAAAAGCTTTGTTTCAGAGTTTCTATTCTTCCTCTGTGCACTCAGTTCACTGCTTCATATTCCTCTCTCAAGCAATTTTCTTGTTTCTTGTGCCATGTGTGTTCTTTTGATACTGGCACCTTGTGGTTTCTGTGCTTTTTTCTCTTTTTGAAAGCTTTTTTTTTTGTTTTGGGATGTCGACTCCAAAGGATGGAGAAATGTCAATGAGATAAATATCAGTCTGGGAAAGAGCAAACTGCCAGCGTCCTGAGCCTTGAAGCTAAACATGGCTTATTTGGTTGTCAGGCCAACCTGAAGATGTTGCCTACAGTAGGCAAGGTTCGTGAGAAATGCACTAAATTGTTCCCCAGAGTTCTGGGAAGTCTGAACTGCAGCAACCCAAATGTGCCTGAAGGGCTGGTATTCAGAGGAGCCATGTGCTTGGTCCTTGCCCTTAGAAGAAAGATGTGTTCATCTTCCCATAGGTTATAGCTGCAGACTTACTGACTGCTTTGTTGGGGATACTCTTGTACAGAATATAGAAATAGGTGCCTCTGGAGAAGGCAAAGAAACAAGCTCCTGCTGGCCTCTCAGTGGAGGGCAACTCCTGTGCTGATGGTGTGGAAGATAGAAAGCAAGCGCTTGGAAACCAGTAAGCTCTCAGACAGTTTTGGAAGATCTCTACATAAGTGGATGAGGCCATGTATTTCCCTCTGCTGCTGTCAGGCTCTTAGGGCTTGCTTTCATCCTCTGTATAAATTGTTGTAGCAGAGGGAGCTTTCCATTGCCATGCCTGCAATAAGGCTGCTGACTTGTTGCAGCTCCTCCTGCCGGCGTGCTGGCCCTAGGACTGTGTTCTAAAAATAGCCTTGATTTGTTTTTAGTTTGACTTAGTATCACATGGTCAATTGAAAATGCATCAGAACAGTTAATCTCCATTACTTCAGCTCTTGCATGAAAGTGTACAGGTTTTTTTAAAGTTAGATACCATGCAAACAGCTCAAAGAACACGCTTTCTATCCTAACTTAAATAACACTTTGTTGTTAATACTAACGGAATCGTAAGTCACACGTTGTTGGTATTAATTTCCTTTGATCTGAAGTGAAGTGCTACAGGCTTGAGGAGCAACACTTCAGGCTTGGGGCAGTGTGGCTAGAAAGCTGCTGGCAGAAAGGGACCTGGGGGTGCTAATGGACAGGCAGCTGAATCGGAGCCAGCAGTGTGCCCAGGTGGCCAAGAAAGCCAAAGGCATCCTGGCTGGGCTGTGTCCAGCAGGAGCAGGGAGTTGATTGTCCTCTTGTATTCAGCTCTGGTGAGGCCACACCTGAAGTATTATGTCCAGTTTGGGGCACCTCAATACAATATTGAGAGATGTGGAGGTGCTGGAGCCAGTGCAGAGGAGGGCAAGGAAGCTGTGAAGGGCCTGAAAAATAAATCTGATAAAGAACAACTGAAGAAGCTGGGGATGGTTAGTGTGAAAAAGAGGAGACTGAGGGGAGACCTCATGGCTCTCTACAGCTAGATGAAAGGAGGTTGTGGAAAGGTTGGTGATGGTTTCTTCTCACAGGTAATGAGTGATAGAACAAGAAGGAAGAGCCTCAAGCTGCTACTGGGTAGGTTTAGACTGGACATTAGGAAACATGTTTTCATGGCAAGAGTGGTCAGGGATTGGAATGTGCTGCCCAGGGAGGTGGTGGAGTCACCAACCCTGGGTGTGTTTAAAGGTGGTTTGGATGTGGTGCTTGGGGCTCTGGTTGAAGGGTGACCCTTGTAGAGTAGGGTTCTGGGTTGGACTTGGTGATCCTGAGGGTCTTTTCCAACCTCAATGTTCCTGTGATTCTGTGATTCTCTGTAATGGTTTTGTCCTATTGCACCTTATTCCAGTACTTGTTCATATGCTTGCATGTTTCTGAAAGCTCTTCAATTTTTTCATGTACACCTTATGAAAAGCCTGTCAGTCAGATGACAGCTCTGAACACTGACTTTAACAAGTTGTAGCTTAAAGCCCTACAGGTGTTGCCTGCAGCCAATGGGCATTTAATCAATCTATGGAATCATTTCTCAGTGCTGTGCATCTGTAACCAGTTGCTTATTTTCAATAAAAATGGATTTGGTAAGTTGATGTGAGGAAATTATCTGAGTTTTGGAGATGTTTAACTGAATTTCAGGGTTAAAGTTAAGTGGAATTCTTCCTTTCCCCTGGCCAAAAGTGCAGCAGAAAGCAAACATGCTTTTAGTTGGATTACAGGCATGGTTAGTCATCTGACAGACAGTTTTAATGGAGTCAGAAAGACATGCTGGGGAAACATGCTGACCTACTTTTCTGCTTTTTTTTAAATACTTCTAAGCAAGTGACTTGTTAATTTAAACACTGCCCACAAAGTTAAATTTTGCTAACAGAGCTAGTTTTACTATTTAATTTATTGACAGTTTTCCTTGAGGTATGGTAGATGGGTTTGCTAGTGGAATTTCTTCAGATTGTTTTTGTTTCTGTTAGGAAATGGGTTCTATCTGAGAAATCCACTTTCTTCCCCCTTGCCAGGACAAAGCAACTGGCTTCAAGTTAATGAATGATTTAAGCCCAGTCATCTGAGGAAAGACTTTGCAAACCATTTAAAATGACAGACAAACTAAACACATTACATTTGTATCATTTTCAACACATTTTATTTTTAAACATATTTTGTCTTTAGACTTGTGAGCAAAGGGATTACCATCACATAGTGTCATGCATTTTGCACTTGGGGTTGTTTTTTCCCATCTTAAGCTCGATGCTCCAGTACCAATGTTTTCTTGGAGGCAGAACTCTGTGAATTTGAACCTAGGAAGATCTTATCCATAAAACAGGATACCCTGAAAAAAAAAAAAAAGGCACTAAATTAACTAGGAAAACTTAGCAGTAAGGGTGGATTAAAGCACCACAATCAGAAATAGTAAATGGAATGATACTGGAAGATCAGGGAAGGCTTTTTTAAAACTGTTGCAGGCATCACTCCACTTTCTCCTTTAGCAGCAGGCACACAAACACTTCATCTACTGGCTCAGGGGTGCCAGGTTGCTGCCTCTGGCACAGAGATGTGCTTTACTGTCTTGTCAGCGACAGATAGTTTTGTTGAAGAGATCAATGTGCAGCTGAAGGAAAGGGGGAGGATCATTCCTTGGCTCACTGGTCAACCCAGAGATGCTGTTTTCACCAGCTCTGTCTCCTCTTATTTCTGTCATTAGCAGGTTTCCCCAGTCAGTCAGCCCTGGTGCAATGGATGCTGCTGCAAACCCTTTGCTTCTTCCCCAACTCTCCTGAAAAAAAGTTTCAATTTCTTTATTTTTATATAACTCCCAACTAGCTGATTACAGTTTGCATTATGGAAATAGGGACACAGTATAAGAGAGCTAGAAAGACTGGAAATTTCCAAGAATTGCAGGAGTTTGTGGGGAGCAGCACTACATTTCAAAGCCTATTCCATGTTATATGTGCTCTTCTAGCACATATAGCATACTACTTCTACTTGCTTTCCTATGTGGTGTACTTTTAGAGGCTGTCCCAGTGGCAACATAAAGATTGAAGGTTTTTAACATTAAGTATGTTTATTTTAGCCAATACATGAGAGCTCTTTCAGTGTCTCAAGAAGACTGAAATTGGCACTGCACAAGTTTTAGCTGGTTTGTAACCTGGAGACATGGGTAGGGGAGACATCAGCCCAGGCAGACAAATCTGCAGTAAATGAACAGCATTATGAGATGAGCTGTTGCACCTTGTGTGTTCAGCATCCCTAACTGCATTGAGTTGTGTGAGCTGCTCCTTACATGGAAAGAATGTCTTCCCCTGTTTTTCTTGTCATAGTGAGTCCTCTAAGTGATCCATGACCGTTTATTTTGATTCTAGTAGAGAGACAACAGGGAAGTGCCACTCAGATTGTCATCACTTGTGAAGTTTCATGCAGGTGATGCAGAAGAATCATTGATACTAGAAAATGGAGCATTAGACTGAGTAAAGCTTGGGTCGCTCTCTGACAGTGCTAGTCGTCTTCTGTTATGCAGAAAGCATTTCAATTTATATGTCTAATGTAGGTAGGTGTGGAAGTCCAGAGCTCAGGGTGTCTTTGTTCTTGTAGTCCATGTTGTAGAGTACAACATCTGGTTATTCCACTGAGGAGCTCAGGAATCATACTCCTGTGGTCCAGATCTCTGTAACAACTGACATGGAGAACTGTTAGTTCATAAGAGCAGCATTTGGCATCATTTTTCTGCAAGAAAAATATTCAGTTTGCCTCATTCTGTAATTTGGAAGAGAGTGTCAATGCCCACCTCCCCACCCCCTTTTTTTTTCTTTTCCCTTCCCCTCTTTTCTGAATGCCTCTTCAGGTGAACACTGCTCCTAAATCAGAACATTCAGAAAATTATTTTAAATTGAAAAGGAGTGCAAAAGATAATAATAAAAATAAATGGCAAATGGAAAGAAAAGGATAGGTAGGAATATTTTATTCCTTTAGTCCTGCAGAAGGCTTAAATCCTGCTTCTGTGAAAGACTGAGTTAAAGCCATTTCTTAGCAACTTTTCCAGTTGTTTTCTAAGTCAGTGACAGCTATTTCACGTGTTCACTAGGGACATTTTTTTCCTACTAGAATTTAAGCATGACAAGGCATGAACATGTGCAGACACATCAAGTGCTTCTCATAGAGTATGCAGTGTTAAGCCCCATGAGTTTTGGGGTTGTCTTTCTTGGCTGGGTGGACAAGGTGGGAAGATAACCCTATGGTAAGCAGACCTTGCAATAATGGAAGAGGAACATTAAAAAATATTCCCTAGAACCTGGTTTCTGGAGAAAGAGTAAGGCAATTAAGATACCCTATTTTAACAATTTGGCCTTTTTTTTTTTTTTAGTGAGATTTAATCTCTGGTGCCGACGGTTGGGTTAGAAAAGAGGAGTCGAGCCTCTTTCTCTGCATGCCTTTATGTTTCCCCTTCACTGAACATTTTCGCTGGGCAGATTGTTTCACTTGAGCTCATTGGAGGTGTTCCAGTACAAAGAGAGCTTTGCTGAAAAGTAACACTGGGTTGAATCCCAAAGTGCAGAGTTGTCAGCACAGTGTTGTGTTCAGATTCGGAAAATCTGGAGATGAGTTACAAGGGGGCCCAGGAAGGATCCTTTTCAGTTCCTGTCTTCCACACTGTGCTGCCCAGGCCCTGATGGACTTCCCTGTGCCATGTCTACCATGTGGCCTGGATCCCTGCAGCTAGCTAGGGAGGTGGATTTTCATCAGCTCTTCCAGGAATTAAATAAAGCTCTGCTTTTGGAAATCCAGGTTTTCAGCCAGAGCTTCCCATGGGGGTTGTAGCCCAGAAACAACATCCCAAGGACTTCATAAAACCCTTATGTAAGTGCATCTTGCATCATGTGCTTCCCACAAGCTTGGAGAACACCATTCTAGCTGGAATTAGGTATCCAGCCTGTGTATGATGAGTTCAGGGTGCAGTCCCACGTTGGTGGAGGACATGGAAGATTTGTCACGGCCATCAATGAGATAAGATGGGGTTAGAAACCACTAGTAACTGCTGGTTAATCCTATGCTGGTTTGTAATGTCGGCTGGGAACCACCACTCATCTGGTTAAGGACCGGCTTGTGTATTGGATTCAGACCCCTTATCCAGCCCTTGACTTCCCTTTCAGACGTCATCTGTTGTCCAAGTTGCATCCTTTGTTTTCATAGAGAAGTCAGGGAAATCTAGGTCAGTTTATCCAAGTAGAAATGATTATTTTATTGAGTTAACTCTATAATGACCTGCTGTCCGTTTGCCTTTTCAAAATGAACTCCCTTGTGTGCACCAAGTCTTGTGCTGGAAGTTGCAGAGGCTTTAGTAATCAGCTCAATTTCAAACCAACAACAAAAAGGGCTGGGTTTTTAGTATCTTGCTGTTTCCTGGAAACAAGTGTCTCCTTTGCTCTTCGCCATACCGCTACATCAGACCGGTGTGGTGTACGGTAACAGCGCTCAATGTAAAAAGGTTATGTGCTGGCATTGCAGAGAATAGTTAAAAGATCTTATGCAGAAATCAGGATCTGACACTGCTTGACCTTCTCAGGCAGATGTCATCTCTTTAAGCCAGTCCTGTAGTTACTTGCACACCTTCTTTTTTTAATAGTTTGGTCCACTTACTCCTGCTGTTTCAGAATTTAAGTCCCAGACAAGAAATAATTTCTTTAATTTTTTTTTTTAAGCAGAAGAATAGTTGGAACATACTTTAGAGAACTTCATTGGCATGGCATGTAGAGGATAAAATATATCAAGGTAGACAGTCTGATAATTATGTGCAGGCTTGTGGAGTGATTCATGTCATAACATGAGCATTGTAACAGCTGAGGCTGCTGCAGGTGTGTTCAGGGAATTCAACCTTGTAATGCCATGGTGCTTCTGCCACTACATAAAGCAGGAGTTACAGATATCCTGAGAGCTTGCATTCAGAGATGAAGAACAGTTTTTCTGCATGTGAATTATGGATGGAGCAGTGTTTATTAACCGTATTTGCAGTAGCCTTCATCTCCTGGGCACTCCTGTTTGCTTTGAAGAGTCATGTTAAAGCCAGCTGCTCGCTTACATACAGAGATGCTTGGTGCACGCTGGGGCTTCAACTGCTGCAGGTTAAACCCTGCTGAGACTCAGCACCAAGTTACGCCATTCATGGGCAGAAAGGGATGTCTGCTGCCCAAAGAAATACCTGGGAGGCAGGAGCATTTCAAGTGCCTTAGGTTGCCCACATTTCAGTGTGGGCAGTGAGACACTAAAGCTGAAAGGGAACAAACTTGTTTACCTGTGTCAGCAGACTGCTGCAGCAGGGCTTTTATGGGAATCTCGTTACATTGCCAGCTTGGAGACTGCTAGCTGGCTCAGCTTGGCCTTTCCAGACTCCTGTAGATGGAAAAAAAAAAAAAAAGAAATCCCATGACCTCACTCCTTTCTTTCTTCTTAGGTTACAGTTTATGAAGAGAGGAAGATGTAATCTTGAAAAAAAAACCACCAAAAAGTATCCCACCCCAACATCAGATTTGCAGGTTACTTATTCCAGTTGCTCAGCTTCTATGAAGGGAGAGGAAATAAACAACATGCTTAAATGCAGTGAGATGCAACATATTATTTTACCCTTTGATAAAACTTTTCTTTTAGTTTTATGGAAAAATCATATTCATGACAGGCTCCGTTAATTAAAAAGTCTGACCCAGCTGCAGACCAAGGCCACTGGTGGATGCAGATACAAGTGCATGTTCACCAGCTGCAGGGCAGCACACATCAATGTGAGATTTAAACAGCGTATTTTTTGTCTCAATTTCTAGTGCTTTTAGGTCCACCTGGTTAATAATACAATTCTTCTCATCTTTTGCTTCCAGACTGCCTCTCCTGGCAGAGTAGGTCATTCAGCAGCAGCTCCAGATGGCCAGGAGGGTTAGCCAAGGTAGGGAGTTCTGGCATGGCCATGGAGCTGCATACTCAGTGTCTCCTTTGCCCACCACTTCAGTGGTTAGCACTGGCACCCTGAGACCTATAGATAACCTGTTGACCTTAATATTTTTGGTTTTGTTTTTTAGTGGTAGCAGTATGAAGGAGCCTTTGTCCTTAGGAAAGAATTTATGTAAATTCATAGTGGCATGGCTTACACATTAGCTTCAGAGGAACAGGTAAATAGTAGCTCGGCTGTTTCTTTGCTTGTATTATCCCTAGCCTAGTGGGAAGCCAGGCTGCAAACTGCCAAGGCTGTAAGCTGGCTAATGCTGTGGTTCAAGACTATAACTGCCTTGCTTAAAACACTCTGACAGGAACCATTCCTCCGCCTTCATGAGCTCAGTTTACAGTTGTGCAAGGCAATGAGTTCTTTGTGCCTGATGCAGTGCACTGCGCACACAAGCCTCTTCACACGTGTTGGCAGTTGGCAGCTCTCTCGCTAGCTGCACCTTTACATTATTTCACAGGGAACCAGGAGGTACAAATGTGAAATTTAGCCTTGGGGGCAAGACAAAGAAATGAAACTCAGGTATGAATTCAGTGTTATCCATCTGCAGGTACAGATATTAGACGTAATCTCCCACTGCGCTGCTGTAGTTTTGCAATAACAGGACTCTGCTTCAGTTGGTGGAATAGCTGCACTGCAAGACAGGACCAGCAGTGCTGATAAATTTAGGATGTTACTTTCAATTCTGGTAAAGGACGTAGGATTGAACCCTGTCTGCAGAAAGCCACACTACATGAAACCAGCTACAGTATTGCTCCTGAGCTTCTGCTTTTCCTTCTTGGAAGCTATTGCCCTGGGTACAGAGCCACCATGCAAGAGCAAAGGGAAGGTTACCTCCAGCTTACCTTCTTAGTGTTTTTGTAGCCTTTTCATTTGCTGTCTGATAAAACCAGGTTTGTCATACATGACCTGAACTTGTCCTGTAGCTGAGAGACATTCACTGCATTCTGTGAATGTGCTTATTATGAAAAGCTGTTTTGTTGAAGGAGAATGTTAATGTCATTGGCAGGAAAGAGGCTGCATTTTGTCATAGTAGACAGGTTTCCAGTCAAGTAAAAAGCAAGTCATTCTTTTCCTCAGTGTGTGTTATGTTGAGAAACAAAATAGCCACAGCAGGTTGAAGTGTAAGAAGAGCTACAGTAAGGCTAGGCAGCAGGCAGGAATAGAGTGCAGTGTCTGGTCTTAGTTTACAGCTGTGCACTGACCTGGCCATCAGCAGTCCTGGATAATGCCCAGTCTCAAGGCATCATACTCCCATGACTGTCTTCTAAGAGAAATGAATGTAATATCTGTACATGAGTAGACTGATTTACCTTTTGGTGACCCTGGAGGAAAAGGTCAGGCTCAGGATATTTTTACCTATAATCAGTTATCCATAAAAGAGTTAGTTTATCAGACTTCAAGACTGTAGCTCAAAAGGGCAGTTGGTTTGAGAAGGTAGCTTGAAAGAGCACTTAAAAAGCTGTAATTAGATGAGACAGCTTTGGTGGCCTCTTAGTGGTTTCTGACCAAAAGTTCAGTTTGAAATTTAGGGATTTTTTTTCTTTACCCAGCCTATGGCAAAACAAATACACTATAGCTTAATAGAAATTTAATTGCAAGCTGAGTATTAAGAAGTGGTTTTTAACTGCTATGTAGGCACTTGGTCACTTCAACTGTAAGGAAGAGAAAGAATGATCACATCCTGTATGTGGTCTTGTATGTTTTTAGCTAATGTGTTAAGACACTGCAGTTCCAGAAAAAACATCCTCCTGTTCCCCAGAGTATTTCAGTTTTAACCAGATGTATGCAGAGTTTTATCTGGACTGCCACTGAAGTTAGTAGTAATTCCACTGGGATTTGAGCAGTCAAAACAGTAGGTAGGAGACCACAATACTTAATTTCCCTGAGGATTTTAGTTTCATGGGCATTCTTCCTTAAGTTGGCACTTCACAGTAGGTTACCCACAGAAGCTCTGTTCGTTTGAGAAACCTCCCCAGACCAAGTGATTGATTCCCAAAAGTCCTTCCCACTCATGCAGAATTTCATGCAGAATGCAGAGAGATGGGGCAGGACATGAATGAAGGGGAATGAGAGATGTTTAGATTAATCCAACAGCAGCACCAGAGGAACAGGGAGCTGCCTGTGGAGATGCTGTCTCACAGATGAGAATTTCTGGCTGTATTAAGTAACTTGAGATTAGGCCTATATGAAATAGATTTGGACGCATCAGTGAGTACATTTTGTATTAGTCAATGAGTATGGCTAAGGATATTGCCATTGGAGATGTGTTGATGGGCCTTTATGGGAAATATTAGTGATCCATTCTGCCTGTAATTGTTAATGCTAACAGCCTTCAGTGGCTCTTTAAGAATCAGCTGCTAAGAGGATGTAGATTCTCCTGTTTTCACACTAGCAATTAGTTGGTAATATTCAAGCACTCTGAAAATGGAAATGGGCAAGTGCTATTTAAGCAGTTGATCACTAAATGTATAATTGTGTCTTGCAACCTACCTTGATTGCAGTGTATAGAGACACAGTAAAGGAGACTGCTTTTGGTTCAGCACCTGGTGTAGGTACTGTGCCATGTACATCTTGGCTCTGACCCAGCTCCTCCCCTTTGCTATGCCTTCTGCCTGCCCACACCTGCACACTGCAAAACTCATTTTTCTCTAGTTTTGTTCCACTTCTTTGATGTCTTTATGGTTTTTTTGCAACTTTTAAACTTATTTGTTCTTAGAACCTGTTTTAGGAGGAGTTGTTTTTGTTTGTATTTGTCATGTTCTGCAGAATTTAACAGGCATGATTAACAAAGTGGCTCAGAGGCTGGTGCTACCAACACAATTTTGGGGATTTTGATCTTGGGGAACTTTATATGGCACCAGGTCTGCTGGCAACAGATGGAGTACATCTGTCTCAGAGTGGGGAAAGGATCCTGGCACATGAGTTGGCAGGGCTTGTTGAAGGGGCTTTAAACTCAGCTTGAAAGGGGAGGGGATTAAAAGGAGGTGCACTGGAGACGAGCCTTCAGTCTGCCATTTCACTTGAGGTGGGAGAGAGTGACAACATCAAAATTGTCTGTGACAAGTGGCAGGAAGACACTCCAGGGTTGGAAGGATGGGGTGATAATAAGGGCCTCCAACCTGTTGCCCTGAAGCATGCTGTGAACACTGCACCAAGGGCAAGGTCTGACAGAGCTGAGCCAGGGGCCTCTGAGGTAATAGGAGCTAGGAGGGTAGCTCCTATGAAGCACCTTGGGGGAGCAGTGGGGTGCCCCTCTCAGAAGGTGTCATGACCTGCAGCACAGTTGAAGTGTCTCTGCACCAGTGCACATAGCATGGGCAGCAAACAGGAGGAGCTGGAAGCTGTCCTGCTACAGGAAAGCTGCAACATGGTGGCAATTACAGACCCTTGGTGGGGTGAATCCTGTAACTGGAGTGTGGCCATCAACGGCTACAAGCTGCTCAGAAGGGACAGGAGAGGAAGAAGAGGTAGAGGTCTTGCCCTTAATGTGAAGAAGTGGGTAGAGTGTGAAGAGTTGTAGCTAAAGAATAGCCATAAGCAGGCCAAAAGCCTATGGGTAGGAATTAGGGATCTGGACAACAAGGGAAGCCTTGTGGCAGGAGTCTACTCCAGGCAGCGCGACCAAGCGGAGCCTATGGATGAAGCCTTCTTACTGTAGCTGGAGGAGGCATGGCCAGCACAGGCTGTGGGATTTTAACCACCCCCACAGCTGTTGGAACAGCAGCACAGCTGGCTGCAGGCAATCCAGGAGGCTCCTGGAGTGCCTGGATGACAACTTCTTAAGCACTGAACAGCCTTGCCCAAGGGGCTGCATTGTTGGACCTGTTGGTCACAAATGCAAGGGAAGCCATGAGGGATGTCAGTGGAAGGCAGCCTAGGCTGCAGTGATCATGCATTGGTGCAGCTCACTGTCTTAAGGGGGATGAAGCCCACAAGAAGCACAGTTAGGACTCTAAATTTTAGGAAAGCAAACTTCTATCTCTTCAAGGAGTTAGTAAATAGGACCCCATGGGAAACTACCCTCAGGGACAAGGGAGCAGAACAGATCTGGCAGATCTTTAAGGATGCTCTCTACAGAGCACAAGAGATCTTAATCCCCACATGTAAGAAACTGGGCAAGGAGGGCAAGAGACCAGCATGGCTGAGCTGTGACCTGCTGGTCAAACTAAAGGGCAAGTTGGGGCTACACAGGAAATGGAAGGAGGGACAAGGATCCTGGAAAGAGTATAGGGACGTTGCCTGGCTGTGTAGGGACGAGGTCAGGAAGGCCAAGACACAGCAGGCAACCCCGCTCTTCACGGCACTTGTGTTGATGGACCATAAGTTGGAGACCAGGGCGACAAAGTCCCTCCCACTGTAAGAGGAGACAAGGTGCATGACCATCTGAGGAACCTGAACATACACAAGTCCATGGGACCTGATGAGATACATTCCAGAGTCCTGAGAAATTAGCTGATGCAGTTGCCAAGCCACTCCCCGTGGTATCTGAACAGTCCTGGCAGTCAGGTGCAGTCCTTGGGAAGGAAGGAAACCTCACATCCAGTGTTAACAAGGGTAGAAAGGAGGACCCTGGGAACTGTCAACCTGTCAGCCTCACCTCTTCGCCTGGGAAGATCATGGAACAGACCCTCCTAGATGCCCTGCTGAAGCACATGGAGGACAGGGAGGTGATTCAGGACAGCCAGCATGACTTCACTAAACGCAGATCCTGCCTGACCAACCCAGTGGCTTTCTCTGACAAAGTGACTATGGCAGTGATCTATCTGGACTGCTGCAAGGCCTCTGACAGTCCCCAGAGCATCCTGCTCACCGAGATGGAGAGATGTGGATTTGCTGGGTGGACTGTTCAGTGGATAAGGAATTGGCTGGGTGGTCACATTCAGAGTGTGGTGCTCAATGGCTTGAAGTCCAGATGCAGAGCAGTGCCAGTGCTGTCCCTCAGGGGTCTGAACTGGGACCTCTACTGTTTAATATTTTTGTCAGTGCTATAGAGAGTGGGATCCAGTCACCATCAGCAGTGTGCAGATGACACCCAGCTGAGTGGAGCTGTTGATACACCAGAGGGACAGGATGGCATCCAGAGGAACCTGGACAGCCTGGAGAGGTGGTACCCAGGTGAATCTCATGAGGTTCAGCAAGAGCAAGTGCAGGATGCTGCACCTGGGCTGGAACAATCCTCACTGTCAGTACAGATGGGGGGAGGAGGTGACAGAAACCAGTCCTGAGGAAAAGGACTTAGGGGTGCTGATGGATGAGAAGTTGGACATGAGCAGGCAGGGTGAGCTTGCAGCCCAGAAGGCAAATCATATCCTGGGCTGCATCCAAAGCAGTGTTGCCAGCAGATCCAGAGAGGTGATTCTGCCACTTTCCTTTGCTCTGGGGAGACCTCAGCTGGAGTACTGTGTACAGGTCTGGAGCCCTTAAAATAGGAAGCATATGGACATGATGGAGAGGGTCCAGAGGAGGGCCATGAAAACGATCAGGGGGGTTGGAGCAGTTCTGCTATGAGGACAGGCTGAGGGAGCTGGGGGTGTTCAGCCTGGAGAAGAGGAGGCTCTGGGGAGACCTCACAGCAGGCTGCTAGTACCTGAAGGAGGCTGCAGGAAGGCTGGAGAGAGACTGTTTGCAAAGGCCTGCAATGACAGAAGAGGGGGCACTGGCTTTAAGCTGAAGAAGAGCAGATTTAGATTGGATGTTAGGAAGAAGTTCTTGACTATGAGGGTGGTGGAACACTGAAACAGGTTGCCCAGGGAGGTGGTTGAGGCACCTTCCCCAGAGATATTCAAGGTGAGGCTTGACAAGGCCCTGGGCAACCTGATCTAGTTGGGGATGTCCCTGCTGACTGCAGAGGGGGTTGGACTGGATGAGCTTTGGAGGTCCCTTCCTACCAAGACCATTCTGTGACTCTGTAACTTGAACCAGTCCTGAAATACTGTAGTCATTATGGAGGTATGCATTAGCAGTATATTCATACACCTGGACATTGGGGGTGTTTTATTCCTACAGAAGTACTTCAAGAATTTGTCTGCAGTATTGAAGCCAAACACACCCCTAGAATCTCTTTCTTTCATTCTTTCTTATTTATTTCTCTTTGGCAGTTGTTTCAGGTCTTGGATTGTCAGGTCTAGATAACCAAATTATGATAGTTGTTGGTTTTGCTTCTGGCTATCTCAAAAAATAAAAATAAAAAGTAGTAAAATCTCATCTGTTAAATAATTGTGAAGTAAAATACTAAAAATAACAATTTAAAATAAATAAAAATACCAAAGGCAGACTTTCAGCTATCTTCAAGGGGTATTCTTCTGCACTGGCTTTCCAGTTTTGGTCCTACATCTGAGTTCACTTAGTATTATTTGAATTCAAGGGACTAAACTCTTTTTTAGCTTATTCTATCATTTCAGAGATGTAACATTAGCAGGTGCCAAATTTTCTGTCAAAAATAAAATTTTCAGGCTGATGGAATCCTTGAAATCACAGCTCAAGTTTCAGGCCAGTTAAATAAAGCTGTGGAGCCTCCATTTGTATCATTCATTCATGTAATGAAACCTGTTCCTATAACTCAGTTCTTGGTATATTAACCCTGTAGTTATCCTCATACATAAATGGGAGATGTGTTGCTTTCCTTGGTTCTAATAGGGTCTAACCATATAAATCCCCTGTGCATGAATGGAAAAATAGACACCCTCAGGCTATGGGAATCAAAGGTCTCCCCTATACTTACAATAGCCTAAGAGGGTTATTTTGGAGGCATAGGTAATTACTCATGGATTCCCTGTAGCTAGTGATTCACTGTTCACTGCCGAAACATTTCTAAATGAATTATGTTTTAAACAAGCAAATCCTTGGCCTTTTCTTTTATGGAGGGTAAAAAGAGAACTGGAGGGACACAAAATTCCACCATTTTCTGCATTAAGATACACTGCTTGCTAAAGGGTCCCTAGTATTTGAAGCTATTTAAATGTACTATCATGTGTCTTGGTGTTTTCATTCCATGAATTCGTATTTCTGAATTTTGTGATTTTATGGAAATTTTATTGTTGTCATTACTTTTATATATAGAAAAGGCTGTGGATGCAAGAGCTCAGTGCAATGAATAAATCAGTTGGAGTTAACAGTCCTTGGGGATAGAATCAATCACTCTTGTAGAAAAGGGTGACATTTAAAAAAGAAACTCAGAAGCAAATGTCATGCTTAAAAAATTAGATTTAAACACACTAGGTCCTGATGGATGTTTATTGCACTCAGATGGATACACTGATTGATTATCAGCCTGACAAATGTTTAGTACCTTTCTCACTTCTCCAATAATCAGAATAATCTAATTTTCAATGTCATTTAAGTTACCATATTCAAAGTTATAATAGATCATATTTCTAATAAAACATAGCAATTATGTAATGAATAATACAAAGCTGCAAGGCAGAGTTCAGATTCAAAGAAAACTCAACCCTCCCCAGTGTCTGGGAGAGCCAGCGTGCTTGACAGCAGCCAGCAGAACAATGTGCTCTGGATTGGTGGTGGTTTCCCCCCACTGAGGATGAACTGAGTTTCCTGGAGCACTGGCCAGAGTGTGTTTGCCATAGATGAACAGTATTTCTCAATAGGAAACCAGAGGCAGGCTGTGCTCACTCTGTGCCTGGGAAAAAAGACATCGTGCCAGGCGCTTACGAAATTTCTTCCATGCTTGTTTCTCCCTGCTTGCTGTTAATTTTGATACATGTCTAGAGAGAGATGCTATCTTAATTAATAAGAGTTGTTTTCTTGTGGCAATTGTACCCAGCAGCTGACATGATTGATTTTTCTGAATCAGCTACAAAATATGCAGGTTTCAGTGTGTTCTGATTTTTGACTCTTACATAACTGTGTATTTGTGATTGGCTTTGGCTCTTAGAAATGAGAGGTCTGTGTTTGAAATGTGCTTTGACTCCAATTGTTCTCCATATGTCAAAGCTCAGTTTTGGCATGGGAATTTGTTTCAAGATAGTTTCCTGTTCTTTTCAAAGACTAAGCAGTTTTGCCTAAAAGAAAATATGATTTCATCTGGAAATCATGACCTAGGAAAACCAACCTATTTATAACTACCTGGTGTTCTGCATATTTTAATGCTAAGTTTGGCTGTAAAACGTAGAACAGGAGTCTTACTACTCTGAACTGACAGTGCACCAGCTTGCTAAGAGGGATTTTTTTGTTCATTTTCTTACATTGGAGCCAGGAAAGTCAACCTCCTTGAGGTCACTCACCTCTGTGCCTTCTTCCACCCTGCCCCAGGCACGGAAGCTCTGTGTGATGTGCAGCTGGGTGCTGGCTTTGTCCGTGGGGTTGGAGAGCCTAGTTCAGCAGCAGCAGCAGGACTGGGAGTGCTAAATTCTCCCTTGGTTCAAGGTTTTCCAAGTTGACTGTTGTGAAAAACATTGTTATGGACTGCCATTCATTGCCACAGGCACAGTTTATTGAAGGATGATGGGGAGAAGGATGGTTATGTGTGGGCATTTATCCTGATGGCAATAGGTAAGCACTTTGCATATTTGACTGAAATTGCCCACAGCTGCTAACCTCTGCCCGAATTAGACATCTTAAGCAGCTGCCACTGGAATTGGAGGTGTTGGAGTGTAAAGGAGCTCCGCAAGACTTGTGGGTGTCCATCCCAGCCAAGCAGCTTGCTGCTTCCAGAAGCCCCATGTGCAGTGCCAAGCCTTGGCCCCACTGCCTACATGTGGCACCATTTGCCTGTGACATTGGTCAGCCCAGGATGCCTGACACATGGCCAGGGATAGATGGCTTCCAGATGTGCAGGAGAGCAGGTGGGAGAGTAAGCCTCTGGCCAGAGGGGGCAGTTGACAGGTCTGCAGTGGTCCTTCAGCAGCTCACCTCCGATTTCTCTTCAGTGTTCGCAAACAAAAGAAGTCTTTTTGAAAGCTTAAGTTGTGCCCAGCACTTGACAATTACTGACTTGCTCTGTGTACTTTATGGTGCTTCTGAGATGTATTAGCTTAGCAAGTAACCTCAAAAATATGTAGGGAGAAGAGAAGTGTGGTTTTACAGGAATGCAAGCTGACTGGAAACACGAGTAGTTGTCACTACAGGAACAAAACCAGTTCGCTAGTACACACAGCACTTCAAAGGTCACAGGGATCTCAGAGAGGCAAAACTCCCTGAGATAGCTTTTTAAGCCACGAATTTATAGCTGGTTAATCATAATCGTACATACAAGGTGCTGTCTATCTTCTGGGCACCTGGGGAGGCACAAGTTAAGCCAGTAACTGGAAAAGTTTTGTTGTGAGCTGCAGATTATTCTGCCCTGAACACATTTGCACCACCTTTAGCAAAGGAGAGTCTGAGCAGTTGGCATTCCGTACTTTTACTTGGCTATGCTGCCTGACTCTCTTGGGCTGAATCACAGACTCTTCTTAGGGCAAGCAGTGACTAAGTTTGGTGGACCTGAGGCTTGTGTTTAAAACTAGACAACTCTCCGAGAATTACAACATGCTTGAAAAGATCCTGCTCAAGCAGGAGAACTGCTGTGTGGTTGCTAAATGAGAGCACTGAGGTCCTGTTTCTGTCTTCCTATTCTCAGTTCCATCTATGTCAGGCCCTGCTTAGAATAGAATAGCATAAACCAGGTTGGAAGAGACCTTCAAGATCATCGCGTCCAACCCATCATCCAACACCACCTAATCAACTAAACCATGGCACCAAGCACCCCATCAAGTCTCCTCCTGAACACCTCCAATGATGGTGACTCCACCACCTCCCCAGGCAGCCCATTCCAATGGGCAATCACTCTCTCTATGAAGAACTTCTTCCTAACAACCAGCCTAAACCTCCCCTGGCACAGCTTGAAACTGTGTCCTCTTGTTCTGGTGCTGGTTGCCTGGGAGAAGAGACCAACCTCTGCCTGTCTACAACCTCCCTTCAGGTAGTTGTCGAGAGCAATAAGGTCTCGCCTGAGCCTCCTCTTCTTGAAAAATGGCATCTCTCCTTCCTGCAGCTTTTGCAGCCTACCCATTTGTAATGGGTTGAGGCCACCTGAGGGTGGGCCCAAGACCCCCAGGGCTCATTCTTCCCCCCCCCGCTAGGCTAGTCTCGGCTGGCCAGGCCTGAGACCGCCCATCCCCCTGGCCTTGGGCCTAGCCAGGCCCATGTAGCAGAGGGCACCCAGCCCAAACCACCACACCATTCCTTCAAGCAGAGGAGGGAAAACATGTCTGAGGCTAAGAAAAGCGGTGAGGTAATGAGAACAGACTGGATGGGACAAGAGGTGATGTTCAGTCCTGCTACCCTCAGGTTAAGGGAATGAACATTAGAGGGGAGGGACTGGTCCTTAAACCTTACACAACAGAAAGTGCCTTTGACAGCCTGCGAATCCTGGCCATGGCTGCTGGGAGGTTTCTGGGTGTGGAAATGCCAGTCCTGGCTTGTGTGTTCAGGGGACAGGGAAGCTGTCACAGGAAGATGGATCAGAGCAGGTGTGCTCAGGCATGGACATGTCACTCAGCTGTCCAAGCAGTGCTGAGACATGGCTTCCTCACATGCCAAGCTACAGATTTTCTCACTCTCTTTCCCCTCACTACAGCTTTACTTGTTTGGTTTTGTGTTGGGTTTTTTGTTTGTTTGTTTGTTGTTTGGTTTGGTTTGTGGGTTTTGTGGGGTTTGTTTTGTAATTCCAGTATCTCTTAGAGGGCATTAGAGGCTGCATACTGTTCCTTATCAGGAGCATCCATGGAATCAGAATTTAGTGAACGAGTAATGAAATTCATGACCTGGCTTTTCTGTCGTGGCATTAACTGTGACAAAGATTCATCACTGGTTTGTCCTCATTAAAAGTCAGTGGAATTGCATCAGGGATTGATGTGATCATGTGCATGTAAAGATCAAGATACAGAAAGGTGTGATTTATGTCACGTAAGCATAAGCTGCAAACCAAAACCCTTCCCAAGTGTGGTATGACAGTTCCTGTTCCTAGAGCAGTGATGACTTCTAAATTTCCTGGGTAAATGTGTGTGGGTTTATGTTTTTATTTAACTCTTTGAAATATAGTCTTGGCTTAATATTTTTTTCTGTATTTTTCACCTTGAATTATAGGTGTAGTTGAATCTACACAACAGTTCAATGTCAGTGAAATCCTTTATATTTTTGGACCATGGGTGTTGTGCAGCAGAACTTC
Organism: Colaptes auratus; assembly: GCA_015227895.2. Taxonomy (NCBI): domain Eukaryota; kingdom Metazoa; phylum Chordata; class Aves; order Piciformes; family Picidae; genus Colaptes; species Colaptes auratus. The sequence goes on from CM037637.1 coordinate 35,722,272, forward strand.
ATGGTGTTAATCTTACAGGGAATACAGAAACTCTGCCAATACCTGATGCAGACTTAGTGAAGACAAATGTAGGAAATGTAAAAAGTGTCCATAAAGCAGGAAGATAAGTGCTAATCAATTTTTGTCATTATAGAAAGGGCTTTGCAGTCTTAGAAAAAAGGTAGAAATGAACAAAAATTTGTTCTAGTTCTCACCAAGCTGGGGGCAGGAGTTGATCTGCTGGAGGGTAGAGGGGCTTTGCAGAGGGACCTTGACATGCTGGACAGATGGGCAGAGTCCAAGGGCATGAGATTGAACACATCCAAGTGCCGGGTTCTGCACATTGGCCACAGCAACCCCAGGCAGTGCTACAGGCTGGGGGCAGAGTGGCTGGAGCACGGCCAGGCAGAGAGGGACCTGGGGGTACTGGTTGATGGTAGGCTGAACATGAGCCTGCAGTGTGCCCAGGCAGCCAAGAAGGCCAATGGCATCCTGGGCTGCATCAGGAACAGTGTGGCCAGCAGGAGCAGGGAGGTCATTCTGCCCCTGGACACTGCACTGGTTAGGCTGCACCTCGAGTACTGTGTCCAGTTCTGGGCCCCTCAGTTTAGGAAGGAATGTTGACTTGCTTGAACATGTCCAGAGAAGGGCAATGAAGTTGGTGAGGGGTTTGGAACACAAGCCCTATGAGGAGAGGCTGAGGGAGCTGGGGTTGCTTAGCCTGGAGAAGAGGAGGCTCAGGGGAGACCTTATTGTTCTCTACAACTACCTGAAGGGAGGTTGTAGACAGGCGGGGGCTGGTCTCTTCTCCCAGGCAACCAGCACCAGAACAAGAGGACAGAGTCTCAAGCTGCATCATGGGAGGTTCAGACTGGATGATAGGAAGAAGTTCTTCATAGAGAAAGTGATTGACCACTGGAATGGGCTGCCTGGGGAGGTGGTGGAGTCACCATCATTGGAGGTGTTCAGGAGGAGACTTGATAGGGTGTTTGGTTGCATGGTTTAGTTGATTAGGTGGTGTTGGATGATGGGTTGGATGTGATGATCTTGAAGGTCTATTCTATTCTATTCTATTCTATTCTATTCTATTCTATTCTATTCTATTCTCCTTCCTACCCTTTAGTGATTTGTACCTGACAAGAAAGAGAACAGAACCAGGCCAATTTTGTGATGTGGACTGAATGCCAGCAGCTGTCCCTGTGATGGCCTTTGGAGGGGAAGGGACTTGAGACTGAGCAGTTTCTGTCAGAATTGTCCCCTACTTTGGGAGCTCTTGACATCTGCTCTGAAGCCTGGCCAAAGTTATGTGTTTGTCATCCACAAGGAGTTCAAAGCTATTGAGATAAGTAGCTGCTAAGGCTGCCTGTTTGGCAGGTTTGTCAATCAGCTCATAAGTAAATGAGGCTTTATTACAAAAGCTTATTGCTTTTTGCTGTTGTGTAGGAGTTAACATTTTCTGAGGAGCTCTTTTATCTCCCAAGTACAGCATAAGTTAGGGTTTACTTCTGGAGTGTGGTGGCAGTTGGAGCACTTGAGACACACGTGTTGGTCCTGGATGTTTTTTCAGTGGAAGAAACCATACTTACACTCTGCGCTGAGGTCTCTGCTGCCATTATCCTGTGGCACTCTTCGCTCTCTCTCACAGAGGACACACAGAGGAAAATTAAGCCAATTCTGTGCCATTCATTCCTGCATAGATACTGTTGATAAGGCTGGATTGCACCTCTTCTTCCTCATGAAACAAAGGGACTGGGCAACCCAGAGGGGAAAAGAGCTAGCCTGGAGGTGGTTGTGGGCATCTGCCCATTTTGCCCTGCTTCCCTCCCTATGGCACAGACAGATGTGCTTCCTGGGGTGGGACAGTGCAAATGAGAAGAGGCAGACCTTTGGCCATCCAGAATCTCAAACCCTCCTCAGGTGAACCTCCAGCCACACCCTTAGTGTTTAGGGCCTTCTTTTCAATCTGGTAAGGTTTTGAGTGTCAGTGAATGTTCCATTTGTCAAAGCTAGTTGAGTCTTTGGGGTGTTTCATATTGGCACAAAGCCTTTGGGGAGAGGGACTGGTTCTCTGTGGCTTTGTTGTAAAGCCTTATACACCTGGTTACACTGCAGACATTAACTAACAAGGCTTGTGAGAAAATTCACAAGTACTGGCAATGCTGTGCAGGTAGGCTTATCTCCTGGGCACTTTTTGTGGAATTAAGATGTTTTAATTAAAAGAACAAAGAGCAGTGTGGTGATAGAACAGCTGTCATATTTTATTGCAAAACACAAATATGTGGGAAATCAAGTACAGCATGAGTGGTACTCAATGCCTATTTCCAGTAATCCCCTGTGGCCACAGGAAGGTAGAAGGCTGATCTGACCATAAGAGCAGATGGCAAGCAACTTTAGACAGCTTCGCTGCCATTTTTGCACTTTCAAGTGTTTGTACTTCTCCTTTGATCTTCAGATCCCAAGTTTAATGTGTTTCAGCTTATATCTTTTACTGTTTTCACATTCCATGTTCCTTTTAAATAACTTCTGCTTAGTGAACTTCGTATTAGTATGGTGTTTGTTATCTTCCACACTATGAAATTTAAGAAGACAAACAGTTGCTGTCTTTTTTTAGTGCTGTTCACATCCAATAAAGTTACAACTGCATCACTGCATAGGACTTTTCCATTCACTATGCACAGCTTTAATGCTCCAAGGGAAAATGCTTCCTCACAAATTTCTTGGATGGTAGATCACAGAATCATAGAATTGTCAGGGTTGGAAGGCACCTCAAGGACCATCCCCCTGCCATGGGCAGGGACACCTCACACTACATCAGGTTGCTCAGAGACACATCCAGCCTGGCCTTCAAAACCAGAACTGGACCCCTACTCCAGGTGGGGTCTCAGGAGAGCAGTGTAGAGGGGGAGAATCGCCTCTCTTGACCTGCTGGCCACACTTCTCTTGATGCAGCCCAGGATCTGGTTGGCTTTCTGGGCTGCAAGTTCACACTGACAGTGCACGTTGAGCTTCTCATCCACCAGTTCCCCCAAGTCCTTTTGTTCGGGGCTGCTCTCAAGCCCTTTCTTACAGGTAAATAGTTAAGCTTGCATTAGTGTTCTCTGTGCATATACCATTTTAATCTCCACTTAAAGTATTTTATGTTTCAAATAAAATAATTTTACAGTGTTTTTAAGTAGAGCAGCAAAAGCAATGTGAAATGATCTGTCTCTGCTTTTTCTACAGCTGTCAGAAATGACAGGAACAAAAAGAAGAAGGAACCTTCAAAGCAGGAGTCCACAGAAAACTATGAAATGACAGCAGAGTTGGATGATCTCACTGAGAAGATCCGAAAAGCTCACCAGGAAACCTTCCCCTCACTCTGCCAACTGGGAAAATACACTACAGTAAGTCTTCTTTGTGACACATACATGTGCCTGAGTGATGTCAGTTTTGCATTGGAGGCTTCATGTGTTTTAAGTAGATGCAGAAATAGAAGCAGCCCTTGCACCTTCTTAGGCATGAAAAAACCACAGATATGCATGCAAATGCATTCTGAAGAAGAGAAACTGCCCTTAATTGAAAGTATTACTTATCAATATTGTGAGGGAGTGTATGAAGTACTAATGCAGCCAAGAGACAAGCTTTGAGTCCATGAGTCAGTTGCATGCCATCATTCATTACAAATTTGTTGGCTTTCAAAGACGTGATCTCTGCTGGTGCATCTGTGGATTATGGCTCTGCAGGAGTTCTTCAATGCTGCTGGAGTATTGGTGATACAGTCCCAGAGCTGCCAAGGTCAAGGCAAAACATGAAATGCCTAAACAAGCCTGTTTCCAAAATGTTCATTTGGAATTCACTCCTCTACCAAAATACCACAAAGCAGCAAAACCTTCTGCTGCTTGTAGAAATCAAAAATTAACCCCCCATCAAGAAGTTCAGTACTGTAGTAATTTCTCCAAAGGATGAGTCAGGGCAATAATACTTTTCTATACATACATACATGTTGCTAAATACAGGGCAAGGCAGTGATAGTCAATGTTAAGTTTGCAAATGTAGTAACAAAAGAGGTACTAAAAATAGGTGTTAGGTGATGTTGAGAGTCTTGTGAGTAAAGGAATGACTTGCTCTTGCTGTGGGTTGTAGCCTCTCTTACAGGGATGTGCAGGGCTCTTGAAGCAGCTGAGCATGTGATCTCACTGCCAAGCCCAGGAGCTCAGGAGTGGCATGGCTGGGGCAAAGAGGTAACTGCCTCAGGAGTCTGCGTCCTCTAGCTCAAACTGGAGACCTGGCACAAGCCCCAGACGTCAGGTGAAATACCTCTGGCTTGCTTGCTGTTTTGAGCAAATCCAGGAGTGATCTAGGCAAGCCATGGCAAGGCATCAGCACTCGCTGTTTCAGTGACCAGTGCGCTCATCACATACTCGTCTATTTGCAGTGTGCAAGGTCTGGATGTAAGACTTTGTATTTAATGGCAAGAGAAGCAAGTGTATATGGCATGATGTGAGAAAAAAGCAGAGTTTCCATCTTGCTGAGAGCATTGTCACAAACATTTTCACATTTAATTTTGAGACCCACATAAAATGATTCATACTGAGTGCTAGCCCTGCTAAGGTGAGTCAGTGTAGCTATGCTTGTAAATACTACGCAGACAAGCCTCCAGGGCCTAGTGCAGCACGCAAGGCTGGAAGCCTGAAAGCAGCTGGTGGGTGACATAACCAAAGATGGAGACAGTGGGATCAGTACTGTGTCTTTTTAAGAAAATTCCTGGGTTAATGTCCTCCACCCCTCTTCTCAGCACACGCAGTGACATCCTGATCTTGGAGTGAATAATATCTTCCAAACCTGCTCTCACACTCCTGAAAAATACAGGAGGGTTCTGAACAAGTGTAAAAAAAATCTTAGTTCAAAGACAGTGAGTTTTTGCCTGTATGTGCAGCTGGGATGTGTAGCCAGGCTGGTATGCATGCCAGAGGTCATTGATCACAGGCTACCCTGCCTGGCTACCCCAGAATAATAACAGTACATCAGTACACCTCCCAGGTGGATGTGTTGGCACTACCAGTGTGTTGCCTCTGGCTGAAGAGTGCACTGCATCTGGCCAGTGTGGGAGTACTTTGTGCTGGTAATTCACAGAGATCCTGAAAGGCTGAAAGAGAAACCTGGGCACCTTGTGTGCTTTCTATTACATATTGGATGCTTAAGTATCAATTAATATTTTAGCTTTTGGAATGATGCAAGTGGATTAAATTGGAGAGTGTCTTGTTGCATACCATGCCCACCAATGATGGCTCCTGCTGACCCCCATGGTGAGTTTATGTCCCTCTTGGAATTTCAGAGCCTGGATCTAAGTAATGAACAGATAAATCTGGGCTGTCTATGGGTCCAACTGACCTGACCACACTCTCTCTGAGGATGGATATTGGTCATTAGTATCTCAGATCAGATCAGGCAGCTTGGGGAAAGAGATTTCCTGGGTATTTATTGGTCTGTTGGGAGTCCACAGTGGGTAGCTGTACATGGCTATAGTCCCTGGCATTTTGTCATTGTTTGCTACTCTATGAGTTGCAATAAGAAAATCATACTGAAAGAGTTCTTTTGGCTTACTTTGCATCTTTGAGAAACAGAGGTGGATGGTGTGTGTGCTGGTCAAAGGAGCACAGCTTCAGTGCTTGGCCAACAACACCAGCTGCTGATCAGACTTCAGGGATCAGGCAATAATTTTTCCATTTAAGATGGTTGAGATAGTGGCTGCAAGTCAAAGCAAAGGAGCACACAGACCTCTTCCTAAATGCTGAGTGCAAGGGGAGGTAGAAGCCTATGTCACTCTTCTGCACAGTAACAAGTCAGTATGGGTAGAAGATTGCCACCAGTCTTGCAGGCTAGCAGTCATGCATGACATGCTCACACTGTGGAGGTTACAGATTGCCTCTGTAATCTTAGAGGTTTTAATTTGATTATTTAAAGGAGAAGTGAGAAGTTAGTGGAGTGATGTGGAGTCACTTGGATTTCATGGAGCATTGCCCTTCCATACTGCTGGAAAAGGTGGAGGGAAGAAACTTATGCAAGCACAGCCTCTGTGTGCCTTCAGTGATGTGATTGTTCAGACCATTTGAAACATGATTTTGTTTGTGGACAAAAAGAACAAAGATTTTTAAATGGAAAAGAGTGAAGTAAAAAAGCCATTGCAGAGGTACAGCCATTAAACAAAACATGCTCAGGCATTTGGCTTGTGTATCTGGCTCCTCTCACTCTTGAGCACTGCAGCCTGCATTTCCCAGAGGGAAAGGTTTCATGGTGATTTTTTCATGTGTCTTTTTTCCTGTACACAAATGCTTTTGGAGAAGCATTTTCAATTTTTGTTTTTCATATCCATCTGTTCTTTAAAAAGTAAAAGTGTCCCTATTTGTAATAATTACCACACTTTGCATAGTTCATGAAAGTCTACTTAAAATAATGGGAGAAGAGCACTCTTGTTAAATTCCCTGGGTCATTTGACTTAACAGTTGCATTCAGTGGGCAATGGCAAGTAGTGTTCTGCAGATGATGAGACTCAGCAAGCTGTTTAAAACTAATGGATTTCAAAAGTCCATCATAAATAGATCTGTTTTATTACTGTCATCCAGGTAAGAGAGAGTGCCTTAGTCATTTCTCTGGAGATGTCATACTTTATAGCATAATTGAGTGTAACTATACTGCCTGTCCCTTGAGACTGGTGCTGTTTGTGAGTCTGTAGCTGTGTTACCTCCAGCCTTCTGATAAAGGGAGGGTAAAGCAGAATAGAAGTTTGACTCTGCAGACCCTTGCTGAAGGCTCTCCCAGGTTACCTTTGGCTGGCTGGAAGTGAAGAAGTTCTGCATCATGACAGCATTTTGTAAGTGCTCAGCTCAGAAGTGCCAGGACCACTGTTCTGTGCCTTTGCAGAGGAATACATGGAGAGAGAGACCTCCTAACACTGAGCCTCAGCAGAGACATGTGTTGTGGTCCTCAAGTGAACTCACCAGAGATGGAGTGCACTGCTGCTTTTACTAAAGAGGCATAGCAAGTGTTCCTGATTAGGGCAGAGTGCCCCTGTGAGCCTTGTTTCCTATGTAAAGTGGATTTTAAAGACAGTAGGGATTCTGCTACTGTGTATGTTTCTGTGACTGCTTCATCCCTAACGTTAATGTGGAGATAGGGCAGACTGCAATGAAAACACAAAAATGATGGAAAAAATGGGATCAATTTATGTGGCAAAAATGACTGTTTAATTGGATTTTATAGCAAGGTTGGTCTTTTCCACTGATAAAGATGCCACTAGGGTGTAGTACAGTATTGTTTCACCATATGTGCGCTGCTACATAGGCCTGGAAACCATGCAAGCCTGCTCCTGTAAAAGACACCCCAAAAACCTGCTTCATTAAAGTGTTCAGGAAAAGTCATAGCATCTGCACCTTTTTCACAGCATGGTTAGAGGAGATCCCCAGGCAAAGGGAATCAGTTTCTTGTTCTAACATGTATTTTATTAACTCTGTTTCTTATTGTGCAACCTATACACCGATACTGAGTCGGTTTTCTTTTTACACATTCAGAAATGCTGCTAAAAGTCTATCTCTTTTTTTATGCTTGCAACTAAATTCATTACCAAGTAAAATGTTCAAACTCTCCTGCTTTGTGGCATCTCAGAATGAATATATTAACCAGATTAGCTCCAGCACAGAGGAATCTGGCACCCGCCGCAATAAAGCACGTAGTTATTTTGTGTTCCACTTCTCCTCAGTTTGCATAGGAGTGAGTTAGGTTTTCATTTGCTAAGACAGCTGTGCATTACTCTTCATAGCAGACACGTCAGACTTCCCGTTGCCAGTACTGCAGCATGATGGAGTAACCTCATATGATACTGATGAAGATTTTGTTCACACTTGCTGGTTTCATGCAATGTCTTTTTTCCAGATGGATACCCTGTTGTAAAATGATTTCCTGCTTTAGGCTCTGCTTTGTGTAGCTCTCTGCTATGCCATCTTTCTATGAACTGGATAAACTGCCTATTAAATTTAATTACAGCCTGAATGACTGCACATCTTGATCTTATTTTTCCTCCAATGTACTGTATTTCACCAAGGTCCTTGAGGATGAAATAAAATAAATCTGAGGGATGCATACTCCTGTAGCCAAAAGAAATGTTTGAAAGGGCATTACAATGACTGTTAACCCATTAGTTTTTGGCCATTTTGAAGGCAATTCTTTAGGCTCAGGATTATAAAAATATTTTCTCCTATATTCTGTCACATTAAAAAAAAAAAAAAAAGAAAGAAAAATAAGAATTTCCCAGAATCAAAATTGAAATAGAAATCACTTAAAAAGAGGGAGAGTAGGGAAGAGCCGGTACACACCTTCAAACTGTTCAGCATAGTCAGCATTGTTTTTTTTACAGTAAGGCAGGCTCAGATCTCCACCCTGCTGCAACTGAGAGTCATTGTCTGGCTGGTAGTGCCCTTGGGACCCATCATGACTGCTGGCAGCTGTGGCATCTGTGAAGGCAGCCTGGGAGGGGGTGCTAGAGCATCAGCCAAGCTGAGCTCACCCCACGTCCCCTTCATGACCTTTGCAGGCCCTGTGTCCTTCCCATGACCTGAAGAAAGCTGATTGTTTCAAAGGTTTCCTAGGAGGTGGACGCCCTCACTGTCCCCAGCGGTGGTGGCAGGGTCGCTAGAAATGGCTCCTGCAGGAAAGCTCTGTCTGTGTAGGGGGAATGCTTTGCCATGGCTGCTTGTCTCCCATCTCTGTTAGACTGCTGAGTTGAGACTCTTCTCATTTAACTTTCTTTTCAATGTCCATTTGACACTTTAAGCAGCTGTGTCTAAATGAGCTAATCACATCACCTTCCCTTGCAGCTGGGGAGAAAGCTGCCACCTGAGGGGATTTTCTTAGAGATGTGTGTGTCTCTCTCTTGGTTAATCAACAAGTTCAGATGAAGCATGGAAGAGAGCAGTCTGCCTTTCCCTGGCTGCAAATTCGTTGCCAGTGTACTTTCACAGGTGACATTTCTCTTGTAATGAAGAGGAGAGGCTGAAGGCAGATGCCAAGCACACCTAACTTGCTGGCTTATTACTGGGGGGAGGGGGAACCATCACACTGGCTGCATTCAAACAGCACTGGATCAAATATGGCAAAATGAGTATATGCTGCATGCTGGGGAAGGAGGAGAGGGGTTTCAGGTATTTCAGAGTTCTTACCAATTTCTCACCAATCCATGAGAATCATGGCTGGGTTGGCAACAACTGCCTAGGTCTCCCCATGACACCATCTTTTATTGGACTAGCATCGAGCAGATCACAGTAGCTTCTGAGTCAGATGTTTCTCAGCTGACATACAAGTATTTTCAAGGTGGCCATTCTGAAAGTAAGAAAATCTTTAGTCACACAGATTTAACAGAGAGTCGCTACCTATCCTAGCAAATTATGGACTTTTTGATGAAGGTTCATGAATATACAGAAACAATCTCTGAAAGACATAGCTGGAATGTCCTTGTAACAAGCAGCAGGGTATGTGTTGGATGCACTTCCACATGAGCACATAGCATTCATCAGTGCACAGGAGGGGTTCGAGTGTCCTTTATAGTTCTTGTGAGACTGTAGCTTGAGAAAGATGTAAAACTCTTGCACAGCCACAGAGCAGATAGAGGAAATAGAACTAATTTGCCAGGAAACTGATTTCCAAATATTGTGCTGATGAGGGCCTGATCTTCTCGTCCCACTATTCATTTATATTTTCTGGGGTACAGCTAAATTGTCTCTCTCAATGCGCCAATGTAACGGCAAGGAAGACTAATGACAGTGGCATTTGGAAATGTTTAAGTTCATTTGTATTGCCTGTACAGATGGCCTCTGCAATTGTAAGTAACAGAAATATCCAAGGAATTCTCAAGTGATTAATCCAAGTTTAAAACAGCAGCATCCCAACAGCAAGCTGCAGGAAATGCCTGGAATGTTAATAGAAAGTTCTTCTGGAAGCAACACTTGGTTGTTGTTTCTTTCTCTTGAAAAGGGAGATTGTTGACTTATGGTTGCCTTCTGTCTGTCTTTGCAGAACTCCAGTGCAGACCATCGGGTTCGACTGGACCTTGGGCTCTGGGACAAATTCAGTGAACTTGCAACCAAGTGCATTATTAAAATAGTGGAGTTTGCAAAGCGCCTGCCAGGCTTTACCAGCTTGACCATCGCAGACCAGATCACTCTGCTTAAAGCAGCCTGCCTGGATATCCTGGTAGGTGTTTGTAACATCGATGCTCTGCCGCTAATGTGCTTTCTGTTCTTTGTACTGGGGTGGACAGGGAGAGGGATCAAATACTGCCCTGGCTCTATGGCTGCAGGTAGCCTGGTACAGTCAGGAGTGCAGTCTGGCACAGCTGCAAATGTCTTACATGGAATGAGTTTACTCTGCAAAAGAAATCTTTTCAGTTTGTGGATGTGCCACAAGGGCACATCTGGATGTTGTGGCACTAACTTGAACTATGTGCTACCTTGGGAAAATGTCCTTATTGTTAACATTGAAGAGAGGTCTGATTGTCTTTGCTTCCTCCTACCTGCAAAACATCATGGTCTGTGTGAAAGATACAGAGAGAGATGGTCCTCTGTGTGAGAGGTTAGGAAAAGACTGTGTCTGTGGTTACCAGGTGATTTCACAGAACGAGATACCCATCTTCAGAGTGAGACTTGTGCAGGTTGTAGAGGGAAAGGGGTGTGCCTGGAGCCCGCAGCCACAAACCTCCAGCACACAGATCCCCTCCTGTTGTCACCAGTGCTGCTGGGACGTGTAAGGAGGGCATGGTGACAGATTTCAGCTCAGTGCGTTGCAGTTTTAACCAGGCAAGCATACAGCCTGCAGCACCTTGCTTTGCCACTGTGTCAAGGCAAGCTGGCTTCCCTCCCCTGGGCTTTGCTTGTCTGTGTCGTGCGGACCTTCCAGGAGCCCTCAGGGATTTCAGTATTTCTTTATCAAGACCTTAGAGGTCTTCAGGCTTTTAGTGACAAAGAAGTGCCTTACTATTCTCCTTCTATGATCAGGTGACCCGCCTGGTTGATGTGGGGAGGCCTGTGGATGTGGTCTACCTGGACCTCAGCAAGGCCTTTGACACCGTCCCCCACAGCAAACTCTTGGCCAAGCTGGCAGCCCATGGCTTGGATGGGAGCACACTGCGTTGGGTTAGGAACTGGCTGGAGGGCCGAGCCCAGAGAGTGGTGGTGAATGGTGCCACATCCGGCTGGCGGCCAGTCACTAGTGGTGTGCCCCAGGGATCGGTGCTGGGCCCCATGCTCTTCAACATCTTTATTGATGATCTAGATGAGGGCATTGAGTCCATCATCAGTAAATTTGCGGACGACACCAAGCTGGGGGCAGTAGTTGATCTGCTGGAGGGCAGAGAGGCTTTGCAGAGGGACCTCGACAGGCTGGACAGATGGGCAGAGTCCAACGGCATGAGATTTAACACATCCAAGTGCCGGGTTCTGCACATTGGCCACAACAACCCCATGCAGTGCTACAGGCTGGGGTCAGAGTGGTTGGAGAGCGGCCAGGCAGAGAGGGACCTGGGGGTGCTGGTTGATTGTAGGTTGAACATGAGCCTGCAGTGTGCCCAGGCAGCCAAGAAGGCCAATGGCATCCTAGCCTGCATCAGAAACAGTGTGGCCAGCAGGAGCAGGGAGGTCATTCTGCCCCTGTACACTGCACTGGTTAGGCCGCACCTTGAGTACTGTGTCCAGTTCTGGGCCCCTCAGTTTAAGAAAGATGTTGTCTTACTGGAGCGTGTCCAGAGAAGGGCAACAAAGTTGGTGAGGGTTTGGAAGACAAGCCCTATGAGGAGAGGCTGAGGGAGCTGGGGTTGCTTAGCCTGGAGAAGAGGAGACTGAGGGGTGACCTTATTGCTCTCTACAACTACCTGAAGGGAGGTTGTAGCCAGGCGGAGGTTGGTCTCTTCTCCCAGGCAGCCAGTACCAGAACAAGAGGACACAGTCTCAGGCTGCGCCAGGGCAGGTTTAGACTTGAAGTTAGGAAGAAGTTCTATACTGAGAGAGTGATTGCCCACTGGAATCAGCTGCCTGTGGAAGTGGTGGAGTCACCTTCATTGGAGGTATTCAAGAAGAGGCTTGATGGGGTGCTTGGTGCCAGGGTTTAGGTTTTTTTTTTAGTTGTTTAGGTGGGTTGTATTGTACTGTATTGTACTGTATTGTACTCTTTTGTACTGTATTGTACTGTATGGTACTGTATTGTATTTTAGGTGGGTTGGATTGGTTGATGGGTTGGACGTGATGATCTTGAAGGTCTCTTCCAACCTGGTGTATTGTATTGTATTGTATTGTATTGTATTGGTTGTAGCAATACCTTTCAGTAGAACAGTTGCTTAGCATTTTCAACATGATTTAAACATATTTTAAATATTTTCTTCTGAGCACAAGCCTTCAGGTCTTTGTTGAGTCAGGCATGGCAAAGCAGCCAGTTGTAGGGTGACTACTGTTATATTTTTTGGCATCACATTGGAGTTTATCTAGGGAATTTGAAGTAATTAATGCTGGAACTTTTGAAAGTGGATTGCTTTAAACAGTATCACATTGAGGAAAACATTAACTGATGTGACCCTTTCCTTCTGCTTTGTCAAAAGCTGTTTTGAAGAGTTGCATCTAGAAGGCATTGATGGAGGAGGAAGAGGGATAGAGATATTGTTCTTTGGCCTCTAAAAAAGAGAATGTTGAGGTTTGCCCTGCCTTGCTCCAGACACCCCATTTTGCTCTTCATCCAGGATCTCCTTCAGGCTTGGCCATCTCATTGTTACTATGTTCCCCCTGCGGGGCAGGGCCCTTTGTTTCCACTTGCCTGTGGTCCTTGCCAGCTCTGTCCTGATAAGCTACATTCCACTTACACCAGAAGGCACACACCAACTGATATGCTGTGCCATTGCCTTGTGTTCTGCCAGAAGTAGGGGCTGGAAATTTCTTGGTGCGTTGCTGTTGTACCCAGTAACAAATGGTTAATACAGAAAATACCCCAAGGTGGAGGTGAGGATATGGCAAGAATCCGTGTGCCCAAACTCTTTGCCCCTAAAACTTTAGCTCTCAAGCTGCCAGCCCCACAGCCCCAGTTCCATGCACTCCCTGTGACAGCTCTACTCACTGCTTGTGTCACCACCACCATCTGGGCAATGTCAAGTGTTTAGGGATAGTCTTTCTGTTGGCGGTTTTATCTGAAGTGCTCAGATAAAGGCACTTCAGGACCTCTGATCAGAGTGACTAAACGAAAGTCGAGTTGCCAGATTAGAAAACCAGTAATGCAGCAGGTGGTAAATCTTGATTTTTTTCAACTAATTAACTGCTAGAAAGGTTTGATTCTTTAATACAATTCATCACTCTTGTTTTGCGACCATGTGGCAACATTCAGGCTATAGTTATGAACTTCACTGGGCCCTGTCGCTCCTCATCACCTGCTCATTCTCATTTTGCTTTTCACGAGAGCGCAGGCGGTGACGCATCTGAGCAAGCAGGGCACAGCAAGTGCTGCAGGGGGGAGGTGAGGCTTTTCCACACCCAAGACAGGACATGGCTGCTATGCAGAGCCTTAACTTTCCTGCATGACAACTACACAGGCTTTATGTGATTACTTTATGTGCTGCTTAAAAAGAAAAAGGGATAATTACCATGAGCGCAGTCATGTGCAGGGCATGTGCTGTGAATTGCCCATCTCCATTCAACCCAAACCACCTGCACGGCACTGGAATTGTGCTGCAGCTCTGCATCTTCAAGCTGAATTCAGTACTTGGAGGAGTGGTTTAATAGTGCATATTGCCCACCTGCCAGCAAGCTGATACTTCTAATCATGAGGAGTACCTCACATGTTTTATTTTGTATGTGGAGACACACAGGGAGCACCATTTCCCTGCCTGCTGCATGAGCTGCTGGTGCCTGCCCATGGTCTGCATGGGCATAAGCCTCACCAGTGTGCACTCCTGATCCCCTGGATGTATCCCCAGAGCCGTGACACTTGGGAGGAATGGTGTGGGGTTCTCATCCTTTAGGACCCCAGTTCTTCCCACCCACCCACTGTCTTTGGGCTATGGGCAGTCTTAAACATTCATAGACCCTGCCAAGGGCTCTGCTTAGTTGGTTCTTGTTGTCATGGATACTTAACTTCCTCCCCCCCGCCCCTTAAACAGGCTGACAAAGGAAATGGTGTCAGGAGCTCAGTAAACTCCACTGAGCATGTGCCAAAGAATTGGTTTAGATACAAACAAGCAAAATCTCTGGAAGGGAAATCACATCAAGCTTAGCAAAGTATCTGAAGGTGCTGATTGAGGATGGTGGAACTTACTTCTGCTCTCATGCCAAATGCTTAAGGGATAAATATTTCAAACTTCAGTCAGTAGCCCTTGCCAAAGTGACTGCTGGTATCCTGGCCCAGCAGCGGCTGAGCCTCCACAGCCTGGCTGAGCTCTGGCAAAGTGAATGTACAAAGAGTCCAGAATCCAGACCATCTTAAATGCAACGGTAAGTCCTTGGGCACTAATATTTAGTAATGGCATTTTTGCTTTCTGTTTTAAACCCCTGCATGTTATTGCTAGGAAGGCATTTGTGTGTGTAGTAGAACCTGTGCCAATGGGGTATGGCAGCACCCTGGCAGTTTGTTCATTAGTTCAGAGTCATCTCCTTGGATTTTGTTTTGATTGGGGTTTATCCTCTTGAGAAACCATTTCAGCCAGCTAAGGAAGCTAGCATCAAAAAACAGGGTTTCTTACAAACAAGCCAACCAACCCCACCCCCGTAGTTTGCCTTAAATAGTGTGTTTTATTGCTACCACAGAATACTTACTCATTTAATTTTGTAAATACAGCTTTCTGGATGGTTTTGGGTTTGTGTAACCCATAGGGGCTTTGCTTTGTGCTTTGTAACTGCTTTAAGATATAAATAGTCCTTAAAACAAAGGGTCCTTTAATCATAGGCAAGGACCTTATTTATGACTGCAAGTGGTGTTTAAGAGCAGAGTGAAAACTAAAATACTTGGCTTGGTTACAAAACCTAAACAACACTGAGGGCATTAGGAGGATGTCTTCTAGATAGTGGTTCAGTTTAAAGTGGAGAAAGATTCCATGGTTCAGTTTAAAGTGGAGAAAGATTCCATGATTTCTTATTCTGAAGTTCTGACATCTCCCATATGTTCTTTGGTGAATATGAGCTTGGAATCAGCTTCACTTCAACACTGGAATCTTGCCCAAGAAGGATTTAGTAGTGCCTCAGCAATATCCATGGCTTTTTGCATCTCTTGATGAAGGACATGTTAAAAAGACTGTGTTTCAAATGGTCTGTCTTGGCATTCAGTAACAGCATGTTGTGGGGTAATGGTGAAGGAATGCAGGAGAAACCTGAGACCCAACTGCTCCAGTCAAGCTAAGTGTATTGCAGAAGACACTTAGCTGAGTTTCAATTGTGTCAGTGCTCAGCAGAGCCACTGCAGGCTCCTCCAGTTGACAGGTGGTGCAGCATTTAGGAATCTGTCCTACTTGCTGCCTAACTTCCACAGGACTTTTATATTTTAATCCTGAGTTTTGCAAAGCCCTTGGAAATCTTCTGTGCCTGCCCTCAGGGGCTGTAGGCTGGGTAACCTAACTTCTGATCCCTATGAGGATCCAGGGTAGAAATCTTCCTCCATGTGAGCCCTGGGGAGGCAATCATCTGGCAGGTCTTGGCTGAGCACCCCAAACACGCACCCTCAAATTGAGCAGGGGCATACAAGGGGTGAGCATGGAGAACTTTGCAGCCAGGGAGCCAGCAGGGTGCTGTAAGGCAGGAGACATTCAACCTGTGGGCTGTTTGGGATGACTCTTCCAGGGCACCTCAGGCCCTGCAGGCTTGGAGTCTCTGGGCAGTGTGGCACTGGCAGCTGGTGATCAGACTTGCCCTCAGAGAAAGGATACAGGGGAAGTGTATTTGCAAGCCCTGCTTGGGCAGCTGCCCAGGAGGCTGCAGGCAGCCTTTGGGAAACACCATGGCCAGATTTGGCTCCAAGTCCTGCTCTGCTAATTTGTTGGGCTAAGAAGCCCTGAGGGAGTGGAGGGGGAACTGATGTTGCTAAGACTTACCGATTAAACCAGCATTCAGACAAAAGGACTACCTTATTCCCCAGCTGAGCTAGGGGAAAATCAGCACCACTTCAGTAGTACAGAGCCTGCTTCCTCCTCCTGAGCATCACAGGCCACACACCCATACTGGAAGGCAGCTACTCTGTATGCAGGCTTGGGTGGGAAGAGCTGCACTCCAGTTTCTCTTGCATGGCATTGAAGTGGTAAGCCAAGTAGCTCTTGGGTTTCTCAATAAATATGCGAAGTTCTCAAGCCTTTCTTTTCTTGAAAACAGCAAACTCTGCATGTTTCTTCTTTCTGTACAATTCTTTTGATGATGTAAAACCATTACCAACAGCAGAGTTTAGGGGTGAGAACTGGCTGTGGGCAGTGCAGATTATGGTAAGCAGTACTGTCTCTTACTGACAGCCTGTGCCATGCTTGAGAGTTCATTTCTGCTAATCATCCTGCAGTACACTTTGGTTATTACATGAAACTTTTGGAGTTACCACCAGCCCTTTCAGATCACTTCTGTTAGTGGGGAATTTGTGGTCAGGAAAGAATTTGAGTGCCATGTGTTTGTATTTGTGCCTGTAATTGAAGAGCTTACTATAATTGAGGGGTAGAGAAACAATGTGGAACATGCCTGGCCAACCACAGAGAATCTCAGTGCTTCAGTGTGAAGTAAAAATATTGCTGAGACAGAAAATACTTGAAGAGACTTCTGCAGAAATACATCCTATTAAGTCTCCTACCAGGGAATTTCAGAAGATAAATGAAAGCTTCTCTGTAGGTCTCTTATATGCCATGTCCTCCTCATTCTCCTCCTAAGCAATTTGGAGCAGTGTTGCCAGGCAAGTATCAAAGTGGGAGAACCAAGCCCAGACTGGTCAGCTGCCAAGTGCTGGGGCCTCTGACTCAGAGCTTCAGCATCCATAGGAATAATTAAAATTCTCCCTTACATTCATTTAAATCATCTCTGCTGAATCTTTAAAACCAACTAGGATGGCTGTATGGGAAATAAATACAGTCAAGCTCTGAAAAAGTACAGCTGTATCTTAGCTGAGCTAATCACCAGTTAGCCTTCTGCCTGCTTTTTTATTACAGGTTAGGGATAAGCCTTCTTCCACCTCTGATTTTTTTTTTAAACATTAAGCACTGGTATATGTAACAGAAACATGTCCCATGATGGGCACCTCTTTTATTTGATCTTTACTGCAATGGTCATTAATAGCAGCTGTACAAATAAGCCTGTGATGGACAAAGTCTATCATGAGGCACATCCTGGGTTTGCTCTGGGAGGTGACAGCCTTCCCCTGTTCACTCTCTGGCCATGTTGCCTCTTCTGCTGTGACAGCACTCTTCACGCTGCCCTTACCCTGGGGACATTTACTAACAAAGTGCAGAGTATCCTCGGTGGTTTGTTTGTGTGTTTTGCATTCCTGCATGTCCAGTTAGACGTGTGAATCCCCATCCTCCCCTTGAATGCTTTTATGTGGGGTCACTGCTGGGTGCACATCAGCATTCAAAACAAACTCGCCAAAACCAGCACTGCCTGGGCTTGCACAGGAGTGGAGGACACTGTGGGCAGCAGGACACACTTTGCACCAGGCAGGCAGGATGCGTGCCTTTAGCAGCACTCTGGGCAAATGCCAGAGTCTTGAGGAAGGCTGGAGGCCAACAGAGCTGGCGAGGAGGTTGAGTGTTGCAGCACACACAAGTAACAACACCCATGAAAATGCTGTGCCTGCTGCTCAAGCTGCTGTTGGGGCCATGTGGAAGGTCAGAGTTTGATAATCTGTTCAGGTTGGCAAACAAACAGCATTCCATGGGGACTGTAACTGCAGCTGCTTGGCAGATAGAGGGTTCTGCACTGCTCTCTGGGGAGCCCTCACACAGGGTGGCGGTATTCTGCTTGCTGTGACAGAAGAAAGGAAGGCACCCTGAACAGCAGCCCAAAGAACAGACCACCTTCTGCCTCCAACCAACGCAGCTAGCCTGTGCCTCACACAGAGTACTGCAGAGAGGCTTCATCCTTACCAAAGACACAGCCCAGAGAAGCACTGTACGTAAAGCTGATCCCCGATGGCAGGGAAATACCTGTATGGTGGAAGTGGTAAGGTGGTTTTGTGATCTTGCTGGATAAGATCAGCAGAGCAAGAGCATTTTACAGTTAGGTGCATGGAACACACAGATTAAAGAGCAGTTTATGTGAATATTATGGTAATGATGGTGACCTAAGTGGTGACAGTTGTGTAGTTTTGATTACTCCCTAACTAGGGGGGAAATTCCTGTTCTTAAACTTCTATTACAAAAAATACGTGCCTCATTTCATGCATCATTTGCAATGTCAAGAAAATGCAACAAACTTCTCCGGGATTGAATCATTCAGATCTCCTTTTTTTTGTGTCCTGCCACAGATCCTTAGAATTTGCACAAGATATACACCAGAACAAGACACCATGACCTTTTCAGATGGCCTTACCCTAAACCGAACTCAGATGCACAATGCGGGATTTGGCCCTCTGACCGATCTCGTGTTCACCTTTGCCAACCAGCTCCTGCCTTTGGAAATGGATGATACAGAAACAGGTCTCCTTAGTGCCATCTGCTTGATCTGTGGAGGTACCGTACAGCACAGGCTTGGATGCATTTGAAAAGGACAGACAGTAACATCTTCTTTTATGTTTTACTTGGTTTGCTTTCCTGTACTAAAACATACATATGCAATAGGTACATGTAATGTTGCTGTTGTTATGTATGTTTTATAAACCACTCAACACTAAAGGTTTGTTTCCCACTGGCAATATTTATTGGGTTTATGATAGAGACATTTGTAAATTAATCAGTTCTGTTATTTGCCTGATGAAGAGTACAGGATACATCCTGCTGCACTTTTCTGTGAGCAGTGCCTGGGGATCTGCATAAATGATTTGCTTATGGCAAGGTGCCTGTTACACACATCTTACTCGTGCCTGTGCAGTACAGCAACATTCACATGGAAGTCACTGGTCATAACTTTTGTTATGAAAAACTACATTACACTGAGTAGTGGCACTGATGACATGTTTGGGGGTCCTGATTACAACTCGAAAGGGACATTGTCAGGCAAAATCATGGTTTTAAAATCCAAAGTCCCAGGCTCTCCTTTAAATGTCTGTAACTTTAATCCCCTAGTCTCTGTCCTCCTTTGCAAAACAGGGACCAGCAGCAGAAACACATCTTTAGGGGGGGGCACTGGCGTGGTTTCACCCTTGAGTCAGTCTTTATTGACAATGGCCCTTTGGTACCAAATCGTTCCAATTTTATGTCTGTACAACCATATCCCATCAAAACCATTGATGGGCTCTGTCATTATTGTGTGCCTGCCGCATCCTGGCCTAGGGGGTGACATTTGTTGTCACTCGAGCTAGCAGTGCCATCTGCTGATACCTGATGGTAACTGTATGTCAGTACCTATGCAAAAAATGACTTCTGCCACCTGAGAGACAGACAGAATTAATTCTGAATGTTGTTTACAGAGAGGTGTTTTCACTTTGCAGAGGGAGGTACAAGAGCAAACTGGTAATTCTGGACCACTCGGATGATAAACCATTCCAGTCACCAAGTGAAAATGAATATCTCAAAGCTGTGGTGGTTTGTCCTATTCCTAGAGAAGAGTGTGGGTCATAATTGGAGACAGTGAAATTCATGGAGTTCTAATGGAGAACATGGAGAGGCTTCTGTGATGTGGAGTTGGTGGGAAACAAAGAATAATTTAAGATCATAAGAGTGCTGTGATCCTTTCCTACAGATCGCCAGGACCTTGAAGAACCAATGAAAGTGGATAAGCTTCAGGAACCACTGCTGGAAGCACTGAAAATTTATATCCGAAAGAGACGACCCAACAAGCCTCACATGTTCCCAAAGATCTTAATGAAAATCACAGATCTTCGTAGCATCAGTGCAAAAGGTACAGAGTCTCCCAATAAGTCAGCAGTAGTGCCACTGTTACCTTCCAGAGGAAACTGGCCTAGAGACCTGGGTTGTTGTTTTTTTAATATAGCAAAGAAAGGTCACAAGGATCTTTCTCCTCCCTTCTTCCTTGCATAATTCTCATGTTGAAGTTGGTTCTGCTTTAAATATACACAGCGATGCATTCTTCATGCAACTTGAAGCACTGGCCCATGAACTCTCTAGAGCACAGGTAGAGCTGAATCCTTTCATTTAATCAGAGGGTCCCTACTTAATGCTTTGTCCTTTGGCATGTACAGCCTGACAGGATGGGCTGCACAGCTCTTCTGAAAGTAGCCATGGACAGTCAGCAGTGTGTCAACTTGTTGGCAGCTCTGTGCCATGCCTGTTTTGCCCTGTGCTGAGTCATCAAAGGTGACTGTGCTCCTCGTGTCTGTGTACTCCTCTGTGTCCCCAAGACCCCTTTTCAGACTTGTCCAGCTGTTTCCTGGAGGCACCTTCACCTCCAGACTTCGGGGAGCTGTGCTAGACATGTACCAGCCTGAACACGGAGGCTGAAGCGCTACATTTCTTATTTTTTGTGCCGTGGTTGATGTGGTTCCACTTTTTTTTACTGTGGTTCCTCAGGTAGAGATGTGCTACCTCTGATAGATAGCAAACATGACCTTGTATGTAGAGGTATCTGTAATGCTACAGGTTGGGTTGATACTTCTCAAAAGTCAAATGAAAGCAGTATTGTTTTCAGAACTCAGGTTAAAAAGCCTAGCTGCTAAAACACTCTCATGCTGGTTTTACAATAAACCCTGACCTGTCCCGCTTTAAACACTATGCAAGTGAAAGATTATGTTATGGCTGCTTAGAGAAAGCAGTGAGCAATTTGATTGGCTTGATTGGTACCAAAAGAATAACTTTGAAGGGCAACACCAGAGCTGGAAGCAGAAGCATCCTAAAAAGCAACCACTTACCAGGTTATCTAAAGCTTGCTGGTTACCCTCAAACAAAGCAAGCTCCTTCCAACTGAATCTACAAAATAAACTTGCTGCAGTACTGAGCTATGAAAATATCTAGGGGAGCGTTTCCATTCAGCTCCTGCTTGTGACAAATCTATTTCCACTTTCCTGCTTCTTTGCCCTCCAGCTCCTGAAGAACATGGTTCTGTCTCTTTATGTCCAACATACAAAAAAGGATTCTTCTTTCCATTCTGACCTAAGTGTTTACATTTAATTATATCATTAATGATTTATAGTAGAACTAAATCGCAGCCAAGGCCCAGCGATGTGCTGTGTCCTGAGTTTCCTTTGAAAAGATGTGCACTTTTCTGGGTATGCCCTCTCTGAAAGCAATCACCAAAGCAAGCATGAACCAAACCAACTCTCTCCTTATGCCAGAGTTCCTTACACAACTGCTCATTCTTCTGTGGCATTAGAAGTACTATAACCAAAGAATTAAGCATTTGTGGGACTGAAGCAGGAGGCTGAGTTCTTGTAGCCCAATAATAAATTGGAACTTTGCAAGACCTGAAAAATTACTGTGGCTCTGCAGTGGAATAACCACCAGACACTTGGTACTGCAGCTGACCTACACCATAACAGGAGAAAGCAGGCATTTAATGTGGCCAGATTCAGTACTGCTCTGACTAGATGGTTCTCAAAGAAGCTCTTAGCATAATTCTGCATTATTTTATTTCTAATTACAGTGCTTGTCTCTTTGGTCCTAAGGTATTTCAGATTTTTTTTTAACCTGCATTCACTTGGAAGGTTGCTTATTGCCTTTGTAGATGATTTTTGAAGCTCCTTGGCTCAAGCATGAACAAAAGTGCTCCCTTCCATGCTGGAGTTACCAGCATGGTGACAGCATGCTATCTCCAGCATGTACATTGCAGCAGCATGGAGAAGCAGAATGTATGCAGTGGTTCTCTCTTCTCAAATCTGTCTACAATAACCAAACTATTTTCTTGTTAATTCTGTTGACCCTTCTTGCCTTCCTCCACTTTTTACAAGCATACATTCCTATTCCATTAGACTAAAATTTTAAGATGCTCAGGAATCCTATGCACTGTGTTAGACATGAATGCTGAGGCTTATGGCTATAGATCACCTGATGATGTTCTGATTAAAAAAAAATTGTCTTCTTCCCTTCAGCAGCAAAAATGTCTAAACCACATTCATGTCTCAGTGTGGAACAGAATCTTTACTGTATATCCTCTTATCTGTGTAATTGGAGTGTAATTCTAAAAGATTCCTGATTCTTTATGGTCATCACCACTTATTAACTTCCTTTCAGTCCTTCAGCTACTTCTTTCCAGCAGAACCTTGGTCTTGTTCAAGTTGTACCAATTGTTGCGCTGAGCATGGCTTGCCTGGTGCTGGAAGCAGCAGCAGCGGCAGTGCTGGTTTACAGAGCAGGGTTTTCCCAAGAAGAGTCTTTCCACTGACAAGCTTTGTCCATCCAGCATTTCTGTTTGTAGTAATCCCTGAGCAGTTCCCTCAGAGTTAACTGCCCTGTGTTAGGCAGGGTCTGGCCCTTTTTCAAGTGCAGGCTTCCACCGATGCAGTCCACCTGCACAGGCACTAAGGGCAGGCCTGCCTTGGAGCACAGAGCCGATGCTGTGCAAGTGGTGAGTGAGTGAAGTGTGAGGTGTCTGCCTGTCCGTGCAGCCTTCCCTGTTCGCCTGCCGTGTTCAAGAAGCTTTTTGCAGTGTGCCCAGGCAGCCAAGAAGGCCAATGGCATCCTGGCCTGCATCAGAAACAGTGTGGCCAGCAGGAGCAGGGAGGTCATTCTGCCCCTGTACACTGCACTGGTTAGGCCGCACCTTGAGTACTGTGTCCAGTTCTGGGCCCCTCAGTTTAGGAAGGAGGTTGTCTTACTGGAGCGTGTCCAGAGAAGGGCAACAAAGTTGGTGAGGGGTTTGGAACACAAGCCCTATGAGGAGAGGCTGAGGGAGCTGGGGTTGCTTAGCCTGGAGGAGACTGAGGGGTGACCTTATTGCTCTCTACAACTACCTGAAGGGAGGTTGTAGCCAGGCGGAGGTTGGTCTCTTCTCCCAGGCAGCCAGTACCAGAACAAGAGGACACAGTCTCAGGCTGCGCCAGGGCAGGTTTAGACTGGAAGTTAGGAAGAAGTTCTATACTGAGAGAGTGATTGCCCACTGGAATCAGCTGCCTGTGGAAGTGGTGGAGTCACCTTCATTGGAGGTGTTCAAGAAGAGGCTTGATGGGGTGCTTGGTGCCAGGGTTTAGTTTTTTTGGTTGTTTAGGTGGGTTGTATTGTACTGTATTGTACTGTATTGTACTCTTTTGTACTGTATTGTACTGTATGGTACTGTGTTGTGTTTTGGGTGGGTTGGATTGGTTGATGGGTTGGGCGTGATGATCTTGAAGGTCTCTTCCAACCTGTTGTATTGTATTATTGTATTAATAGGCCTTAGGAGCAGGAGGCCCTATTGTGGGGCTTCATTTCTCCCCTAGACTGGTATTGGTGGTTGGCTCACAGGCTGCAGGCAGGATTGCTGTAATTGTTTGGTTGTACACAGTGGCCAGCAAAGCCCTCTCTAGTGCCCACTGTACACAAACACTGAGCAGCTGTTTGGCAGAGGTAAAGAGCAGGGGCTGTTGTGTGTAACTTGGGGGTGCTGGTTGATGGTAGGCTGAACAGGAACCTGCAGTGTGCCCAGGCAGCCAGGAGGGCCAATGGCATCCTGGCCTGCATCAGGAACAGTGTGGCCAGCAGGAACAGGGAGGTCATTCTGCCCCTGTACACTGCACTGGTTAGGCCACACCTTGAGTACTGTGTCCAGTTCTGGGCCCCTCAGTTTAGGAAGGAGGTTGATTTGCTGGAGCGTGTCCAGAGAAGGGCAACAAGGTTGGTGAGGGGCTTGGAACACAAGCCCTATGAGGAGAGGCTGAGGGAGCTGGGGTTGCTTAGTCTGGAGAGGAGGAGACTGAGGGGGTGACCTTCTTGCTCTCTACAACTGTCTTAAGGGAGGTTGTAGACAGGCAGAGGTTGGTTTCTTCTCCCAGGCAACCAGGACCAGAACAAGAGGACACAGTTTCAAGATGTGCCAGGGGAGGTTTAGGCTGGATGTTAGGAAGAAATTCTTCATAGAGAGAGCAATTGCCCATTGGAATGGGCTGCCCGGGGAGGTGGTGGAGTCACCATCATTGGAGGTGCCCAGGAGGAGACTTGATGGGGTGCTTGGTGCCATGGTTTGATAGATTGGACACGATGATCTTGAAGGTCTCTTCCAACCTGGTTTATTCTATTCTATTCTACCTCTGTGGTTAATTAGCAGAAGAGAAGATGCCTGGAAACTAGAGAAGGCAGCTTTGCAAAACCAGTCTCCCAGTGCCCGAATGTGTTCTTTTATAAAACAATGGTTTCTTATATTCCAATTCTCACTTCATAGTCTTCTATCTGGGAAAGAAATGGTCTGACTCGAGGATTAACTTCACCTATTTGTAACACAAATCAGCTAAAATGTTTGCCATTCTGAAATCTTTGCAGACCCAGTACAGACTGATCTGTAAAGTAGATTCCAATTCATGAAGACATCTCTGTGATCAGAGTTTATTTTTCCAGTGTAATTTAATGCTGCTTTGGTTCCTTTTATGAAAAGCAGCAGGTCATCCAATTTACATGCAGCAAATCCTGCATGACCAACCCAGTGGCACTTTCTGTGACAGTGACTATGGCAGTGGATAAGGGATGACCTCTGGATGTCATATATCTGGACTGCTGCCTTTGACACAGTCCCCACAGCATCTTGCTCACCAAGACGGAGAGATGTGGATTTGCTGGGTGGACTGTTCAGTGGATAAGGAATTGGCTGGAGCACTCATGTAACTCCTGTTTCTTGTAGTGAAGGACATAATTTTCTATGCAAGAACAGATCTATTAAAATCACATACACTGAAATTACTGCTGCTATGCTAAACAAAGAGAAAATTGTGGGACTTGTACTAATGGAAGGGGCTTTGTTTTCTTTTTCAAAGGTGCAGAACGTGTCATTACATTGAAAATGGAAATCCCTGGATCCATGCCACCTCTTATTCAGGAAATGCTGGAGAACTCTGAAGGACATGAGCCACTGACCCCAACCTCAAATGGAAATACTGCTGAGCACAGTCCCAGTATCTCACCTAGTTCAGTGGATAACAGCAGTGTCAGTCAATCACCTATGGTGCAATAAGACATTTTCCCAGCTACTTCAGACATTCCCAACATCTTATGTACAGGGATGAAAAGCAAGAAAAAAACCCATTTTTACTGCTGCTTAGTTTCTGGACTTAGATATATATCTATATATGTATATATATATAGATAGATAAAAACTCAACAAGGACCAAGACATTTTCGTATGTATCGATATATACTCCTTGCTGTTTAAACTCTTAAAACTAGAAAATGCAAACTTTTGAAATCAGCCATTTCATGCAAAAAATAGTTAAGCTTCTGTTTTCTCCTCTGAACAGTCAAGACTGCATGGCGACAAGTCAGATCTCAAACTTTAAATTCTGGTTGCATTTCTGATGACTTTGTACATACAAATATATGGCTGTACTTTCTCTACTGGATGTTTGGTGCTTTCCTTTGTCTCTCATACCTAAACTGATCCAGACACCAACCATATGAAGTGGACTACTGTACAGATCCAGAAAAGGAAGTTTAAAGGACTGTCTGATTTAGTTTGATATGACAAATTATCTTTGATGCTCTCAAGTTGCATCGCCTTGCTTGTAAAATGTATACAGAAATTCACTGCACTAGCAGGAATTGGTATCAGCATTAACTGCCAGATCAGTTATTCCGATGTCATTTGTTCCACCGTCGATGTCACTTTAAAATTTAAAGAAGTGGTTTCTTACCTGGGCTGGTGACCTAGCTACATTCTACAGCAATGATAGCCTCCAAGGCAGAAACGCTTTCTAGTGTTATCATGTTTTTGTTTACTTGTTCACAAGCCATTAGGGAAACTTCATGGGATGATAACCAGCAGGCTCATTTACAGCTCTTGGATTAGCAAGTCTGGGTTATTTCCCTTAGCACTGACTGCCAGGAAGTGGCTGGGTTATCCCGGCTTCCAGGCGCTAGGGAAGTACAGCTGAGACTTGTAGAAACACAAGGAGAGAATCTGCCTTCTTGGCCTTGTTAAATCACCATGAAGCAGAGTGAAAACTGTGGTAGAACGGTTAACAGATTTAAAGTGTCAGTTTAGGTTTCATTTAAAGCACTAGTAGATTTTTTTTATATATATTCTAGCAAGTCTGTGATGTACTTTCACTGGCTCTGTTTGTACATTGAGATTGTTTTAACATGCTTTCTATGTTCATATACTGTTTACCTTTTTCCATGGAGTCTCCTGGCAAAGAATAAAATATATTTATTTTAAAAAACCCTCTGTGTGGCAGTAGTTCCTGGAGTCCAGCTGTTACACACACACACACACACACACACATTAGTTTTCCATTTTTTAATGTTTAAACTTCATTTCAAAAAGCAGTTTGCTGTTTGCAACCTTGACAATTAAAATGTGCTTTAGCACAGCTGTCTAGACATCTCTACAAGCCAGTCAGACAAATACACAACATTTCAATGAGTAAAAAAGAGCATAAAACTGTAGGTGTAAGAACAAAATGTTAAAATGCCTACACACAATAATAAAAAACATCCATTACATTATCACATAAAGTAAGTCAAATGTACAAAAGTTTGTGACAGAAGGGACAAAAGGACAACACAGGATATTTGTTGGAAAACATTTGTGTGCTCTTTGGGCACTTAGTTAAACATATCAAAATCATCATCTTCATCAGAATCTGCAAAATATTTCACTTCTTTTCTGGCCCGGCCTGTCCGTGGCTTTGGGGCGGTCTCAGAGGCAAAGCCTGATTGAAAGATTTCCACATCAGAATCCTGGTCAAAAGCAGCTTTCTTGAATTTCTTTAGGAAAGAAAAGACAAATCAGTTGTGATGCTGTGTATGTTTTCCCTTTTATAGTCAGACCTTTAGAAACCTCCTCCAATGTCTCATTTCTAAACACACCTAAATTCCCATTATCCTCTCAGTAACCTACAATAAGGACATGCACCTTCTATGCAGAGCAAGTTCTTGCTACAAGAACAGAGCACAGATGGCACTGACCTTGCTTGGCGTTGATTTAGGTGTTTTCTTCCCAGGGTTGTATTCACCTTCATTTTCTGAACTGGATGCTTTCCTTTTCTTTGCACCTCTACCTTTTCCTAGGTGAGAGAATAAAATTTATCATCTTTGTTGGGTTTTGGGTATGTTTGTTTGTCTGTTTGATTGCTGGGAGTGTGGTTTTGTGTTTGTTTAGTTGGTTGGGGGGAGGGAAGGGGTGACACTTTGTTTGGGTTTGTTTTGAGGTATTTAAAATGAAACTCCAGAGTTCAGCAAACTGAACAAAACCTGCTGACATTACTGCAGCGTGCCTACATGGTTAAGTTCAAATGTAGCTTAAAACTCAAACTTCTTCACAGCAGCAGTAAAATGCACTCTCTTTTATTTTCTTGCTTTTAAATATTTTGTATTTCTTCCAAAGCTGGCACTCACCCTAGCAATTCAAGCTGTCAGTTCTAGACCAATGACTTCTAGACTTCTGAGGTACTGCAAAGTCCTCAGTCACCTTCAGCATTAATTCACCTTTACTATTTAGTTTATTGTTAATCTCAACTATCAACACTGGCACATCCTTTACAGACTCCTCCGATGACACCCCTTGGGGTGCTGTGTTGCGAGGACTCTGACAACTGGGAACTGGGATACCAAAGAATGGGTTGAATAAGCAGAATCACTGCCTGCATCTTACTGTCTGGAAAAAAGCTGAGGTTAAAAAAAAACACAACAACATCCAGAAGAGTGTGACCAGAAAAAGAGGGAGAGCTATTAAATACATTCCTGGCAGCAAAGGACAGTTCAGATATTGTTTGCCAAGAAAAAACAATAGTTACACTAATTGTTACAGAAAAGGCTCATGGCTGAGCAATCTACTAGTGATTAATTTACTAATAAATCAACGTGGCTGTAATTTTAGAAACACTAGTTCTGCTTCCTTATACAAAGGATTGTGAACCTGTGCTGCAGAGAACACAGACCTGAGTCTTGAGCAGCACCGCACCATAACCTACCTTTAGATGCTGCTGCAGTCTTCTTTGGAATGCCAAATTCTGAATCTGAGTCAGAGTTTATGGTTTCCACCTTCTTGGCCTTAGGAGCTCTTTTAGGTTTTGGGGGTGCATCTAGCTTTGCTGTTAGAAGTCAGAGATACTAAATATGTTAAATTCACATACTAGTTCTAAGTATTACATTTTATTAGATACTCTAATTACAGCATAAATGGCGGATACTCAAACAAGATGAGTGGTTTCTGCACCTGGTGAAAATATACTTCAGCTTTTGTGCTAATAGGAGGTTTCTTTTGTCGTACTTTGAGATGTATCAGTACATTGGGCAAGCTCCAGTATTTTGATTAAATACTTTTTTCATCTTTTTGAGTACAAAACAGGATACCAGTTAACTACAGCAACAGGAGCTGGGTACTTTAAACACGTTTGGGTACATAACAGTGTTCACAGATGCAGCTTGCTGCTTGTGACATTTTTGCCTTTGCAGCAGTACAGCTGCAGGACAACCTTCTGCATGAGGAGAGGACTGTAGGAGTCTGAGAGACAATGCATCTGACTGAGACGGCTTCCTGTCAATCTCAGAATGGGACCTTCAGAAAAAAATCAGGAAGAGCACACATCCCTGGATTTGGACAGAACTTCAATTCATAGAATCAATTCCTGCTGCAACAAGTGCTGCCATCTTGCAAGGACATTGCTGTGCTCACACAGTGGGTGGCCATTGGGTAATGTGTTTTATATGGTTACGAAGTCAGTCTTTTGCAAAAACCTCAGACCTACTACTGACCTTCACTCCATCAGCCACAAATACCTCAAAGATGATGAGGCACATGTGAAAACACTCCAGATGCCTGGAATGTGGACATTTGCGAGAGCTTTATTTATGGTATCACTAGGGGAATATGTTCAGACAACAAGAAAGTGTCTCCACAAATTTTTGGCCCTGATGCCTCAAACTCCTACCCACTGGAAAGTCATTGCATGAGGACAGTAATGTCTTTCCATTTTTTTGTGAGACTACCTAGTGAATAGTCCAAGTATCATGTCCTGATGACACAAAATTAAAGCTGCTTTTAGCATCACATATGGGGGGGTGGAAACAGTGTTGGCTATAACAGTATTTCAGATAAGACTTGAGGAGGGAAGCAACAGGAAGTTCAACAAGTAAGTAGTCTTTTAGATCCCCTGTAGGGAACACCAGAGGTCAGAGATTTCATCTCCAATTGATCAAAGTCTGAAAAGAAGCTGAAGCCATACCTGTGCCTTTTATTTCTACTCATTGAGAAAGGCATGTGGCTGCACAGGTAGCAAGCCGTAACAGAAACTCAACCAGCTCTGGAACTTTTGTTTCACCACACAATAGCACTCCCAGGGCAAGAGTGAGTGGATATTACAATACCGGTAACTGTTACATGTGATGGAGCTCTGCTCTCCTAGAGATAGTTCTTGCCTGTTGATGGGAAGTGGTGAATGAATTCCTCGCCCTGTGCGTGGTTTTTCCTTTACCTATTAAACGGCCTGTATCTCAGCCATGACTCTCTCCCTCATCCCACCAGTGGGGGTTTGTGTTGTTGGAAGTGAGCAAGTGGCTGTGTGGTGCTTAGTTGCTAACAGGTGTTAAACCATAACACCTACTTAGGACATTCTTGGGGATTTCTCCTTTGCACTTGCTCTCCTTCCTTTTAAAGCAAGTTAGATCCATTATAGAGGACTATCTTCAACCCCAAGGTCATATTGTTTCACTTTTGCACTCATTCCCTGAGGGTAAAAACCTTCCATTACTTAAACTAATGAAAGGTTGAACACCAGTGCCGTATGTGGAAAGTATTAAGTTTGACACTACAGTAGCCAGTCAAAAGAAAGAAATAAGATCTGGAAGAAGTTCACACCCTGTCCTGACTTTCACCAAGCTCAGAATAAATGAATGCAGTTCCTGCTCTGAGGATGTGAACGGACAATGCAAAATAAATGGATTGGCTTACAGGACAATCCTATACCTACCCTTCTTAGCAGCTACTGTTTACTTGGTATTTTCTCTGTTTGTTTTGGGGAAAAGATGAGGAGAAAACAGGAGCAGAATCCTCTTCATCACTGTCCAATTTTGCTGTATCTGCAAACACAGATTATGATTCACTGCATATTTTACATCATTAGTATTAATTGCAGTCAAAATTTATCTTAGGAATTCCTTCCGATACTACAGCTATGGCTGTACTGTGACTTTCTTCGCTTCGCTCCTCCAAGGATCAGAACCTCCTTCCCCTTTTCCCTTTATAAATCTGACATTGTTCTTCTGTGTGAAGCTTATGTTATACCACAAACTCTTCAATACATATTCCACACAGCTGAAAGCAAGCTCACCATCATCTGTCTTCTGAGAGTAAGACGGAAAGAGAAGAGTGTTCCCAAAATCTTGATTTTTCTTGTCCTGAAGACATTTTCCTACTTCCAAGGGGAAAAGAAATCATGAGTTGCATTAACTACATGCTCAAATATGTAGACAATATCCATATAAATTAAATTTCTGGGTTAGCATGACACAGCTTTTCTAGCATTCTGTATTTGCTTGCAGCATTCCAAACCCTAAAATTACCATTCAGTCATGAGCTTCAGGCACTTAAAATAACCAGAATCGTGTTTTTCTTTTCACAGTTCTGTATACTAGAATGGAATGCAGGAGGGAACAGAGAGAATCTTTAAAATGCAGATGAGCAGGATGATATTATTGACAGTGGTAAGCCATGTTTACCACTGCAGCTGAAGTAACAGCCTTAGACACTGTTCTATCTTGTGCTGCTTTAACTCCTCTCCAGAAGTGTCTACATTTTATTTCACATGGTACATATAACAGGCTGCTGTTTCTCAGTTTGGGTCAGAAACTTATGCATGCAAAAAACTACCAGTAAAATACTGCTGAGTTACAGTACTTACTCTGGAGATAATTTGATTTGGCTGGGGAGAAGTCATATCATCTTTTTCTAAACTGTCCAAGGGAACAAACTCATCTTCTCTGTCATTTGTAACTGGAGAAGCTTTTTGAGCTCATCCAAATCATTATTATTGTTGGTGGCATCATCATCATCTGCATCATCTTCTTCCTCTGAGAAGTCAAATGTATACTTGGGGCCTCTCAGCTAAAAAAAACACCAAACATATATATATTTCAAGACAGCTGTTTATGTTATACACAAATAAACTAAGTGGAAGTCACTGAACAATCCCTGCCTCAGAACAGACATGACATAAAGGCTGAAGGAAAAGAAACTTGTTGGAGCCTGGAAGGACAAAGGGACATAAAATGTTACCACCATCTAATACCATGTTGCCTTGCTCATGTACCTTCAGCTAATGGCATTATGGAGACATCACTGCATGACTGCTTTTAAGGAATGCAAATCCTTCACTTCAATTGAAGTTTTCTTGGATCTATCATTAGAACATTCCTCCTAATCAGGGCTTGAAAATTGATCAACTATTTTCCAGATAATCCTGCATATTTTCTTAATAATCAGATATTTGTGTCTTTCCAAACTTTCAGTCTCTGATATTTTTCTTTTCCAGGTCTATTCAGAATTTGTATGATAACTTTTTACTAGCCATTTGGGCCTGGCAGGGTAACATGTAATAGGGTTTTTCGCTCGTAATGGCATTATCTTGTCTATTTTTGGTGATATTCACTTGTTCTGTGAGTAATTTCTATTTCATAGTTTAGAACAAGGGAAAAAATTCTGGACCAAGTTAGAAACCTTTCATTTCAACTCTAAGTTCCTGATCTGGACATTAAGTGTTTGCACACAATGAAGGAAGCATAATGCAACTAGCTGTAGAGAGAAAGTCTTATAGAAAGGTATGGTCAAGGAAAATACAGTTTCTGGAGTTGAAACGTTCAGTTACAATGCACAATTCACAGAAGCCTGAGTACCTGCAGCTCTCCTAAGCAGAGAATCTCTTGGAATAATCACAGGCTCATTCTCTTCCAAATCACTTTCAGACTTGGATTCATCATCCGACCATGGGTTTCGTTTCTTCACTTTTTTTGCACTGGGTTTGTAGACGATGGTGGCTTTCTTACCCTAGTACCTGCCAAGGTAAAGCATTTACCATGGTCAGAACAGTATTTCATCTTTTCTAATCATTAATGATGCACAAGTTTAGCATAATTTAATAAAATTTCCACTTTAATACTTAGTTTTAAAATTTCTTCTCCTTCCTGAAGAAAAAAATAATGCAATGAAATGATTTCACAAGACCCTGACCTGCTGCCATCAAATCTATTTTACACTGAAAAACATAAAAGTCTCTAATGTGAAGGTATAGGTCCTCTGCAATCAAGCCTCCATGTTTTCAAGGTTGCTGGGGTTTTCCATTAAAAGAACCATCAGTTTTCCATATTCAGGGAATGATGGTCAGGAACGGTTACTGAAAAATCCATTAATAGGGGAAGCACAGGATACCCTACTGAGGGGGAACAAATGAAGTCAGTCAGTTGCAGGGCAAGCTTAGGTCAAGCTGGGCTCTGGCTCAGTACTGGCTAGGGTGCATGTTGACAACTCAGAACTGTACTCAGTTAAATCTATTTGGTTGGATAAACCCCATAATAACTAAACCAGATCTTATCTCAGAAGAACTATTTATGTAACCTTTTGTGGTTTTTTTTAAAGCCCCTTATGCTTAAACCCTCTCTCTGTCTTTAGCTTTTTTTGTTGCCACCTCTCCATTACTATGCATTGTTCAAGCAGCGCAACAAATTCCTACTAACGAGGGAGAAAGTGAAGTGAGTGTAGATATCAGTTAGTCTGCCAAGCCATAAGATGTGTAGCTTTTTAGAAGTCATAATGACTATGTCAACATTTCCAGTTATTTAACTAGGTTTACTACTTGACTGAAGTTGAATGTCATGTCCTTCAACATCAGAGAGCACGCCAACTAGAACTTTCAGTTTGCACAGAATTTGTCTGTAAAAATA
This sequence comes from Colaptes auratus, assembly GCA_015227895.2. NCBI lineage: Eukaryota > Metazoa > Chordata > Aves > Piciformes > Picidae > Colaptes > Colaptes auratus. The sequence continues at coordinate 35,755,369 of CM037637.1, forward strand.
TCCAGTTTTCTACTCACAAATCCCAA